>SEMN01000361.1:239229-525056 GCA_005408345.1 Macquaria australasica | reverse complement strand
GAGAGGAGAGGAAGAGAGGAGAGGAGAGGAGAGGAAGAGAAGAGGAGAGGAGGAGAGGAGGAGAAGAGAGGAGGGGAGGAAGAGAAGAGAGGAGAAGATGAGAGGAAAGGAGAGGAGAGAAGAGGGGAGAGGAGGGGAGAGAGGAGAGAGGAGGAGAGGAAGAGAAGGGAGGAGAGGAAGAGAAGAGAGGAAGAGAAGAGAGGAGGGGAGAGGAGAGGAAGAGAAGAGAGGAAGAGAAGAGAGGAGGGGAGAGGAGAGGAAAAGAAGAGAGGAAGAGAAGAGAGGAGGGGAGAGGAGAGGAAGAGAAGAGAGGGTGTCGATTAACTGAAATATAGATCGTCTAATAATCAATGCAGGACAACTGTGATATTTGTTTAAGACATTAATGAAGAAAAAATGAAATGAAGGGTTTTCTGCTTTTCTCCGTTTTATAACAAAGTAAACTGAACATCTTTGGACTGTTGGACTAAACGACGAATCAATCAATGACAGATAATCATTAGACTGAACAGAACCTGCCCAGGCCTCCGTCAGTGGAGGCAGCACTGTAAACAGCTTTACCAGGGCTCCGGTGCCAGGGGGGCCCTGTCCTGCTGCCAAAACCCGGGGCCCTCCGATCCCACGGGGGTCAGAGCTCCTCTCCAACTACAGCTGAGGCAGATTAATAATCCCTGATTTAAAATGAAGAGATTTATGTGGCGGGCCGCTGGACACGCTGTCCCCGAGACTGATACTCTACATGTGCATCATGCTGCTTCTACTAAAACTGATCTACTAATTGATTAATCGATCAAGAATGGATCTCTCTGTAGTGGCTGTGCCGTCTGCCAGGGGTTTATGGCCCTTGGAGGCCACCGTGGCCCCTGAAGGACGCTTTGATGTCCTCAGAAACGACGAGAGGAAAGAGGAGGAGAGGAGATACTGGATCACTGGTAAGAACAGCATCCTGATGTGATTGTTATTGATCCATGTCACTTGCACCTCCAACATGTGGAGGTCAGAGGTCAGAGGTCAGCTGCAGAACATCAGCAGCAGCTTGTGTGTTTGCCGTCATGGCGTTTTAGCATGTTAGCGACATTCAAAACACTTAAATTAGTAAAAATGTCTAAAAATATGACTGGAGGCTGGCAGGGACGTCTCTCTGTGCTCATTCAGAAAACAGAAACGCTGGAAACTCAAAGTGCAGGTTTTATCCATGAAGACGCAGCGAGCGAGCCGCGCTGTGTCGTCCGGAGCAGGAGGTGGAGCCCCGCCAGATGGTGACCCGATACAAAGACCGGGTCCTCTGAAGACTCTGAGGGGCGGATTGATTTTCTGTGTGAAGGACAGATGGGGAGAGAGTCGCCTGTTGACCCTATAAAACCACTTTCTGGGTTTATGGCCCTCGGAGGCCACCGTGGCCCCTGAAGGACGCTCTGACCGTCCTCAGAAACGACGCTTCAGCAGGTTTGTCTGCAGTTATCAGCTTAACGTGTGCTGAAAATAACATTTCAAAGACGTCCTGTTTGACTTTTAATTATGTTTCCAAGGACGACAATAAAAAAAACACATAACTCTTCATAACCGTCACTTCTGATTTAGGTAAAGAAATGAAGTATGAAGTAGTTTACTGAATATAACTAAAGCTGCAACGAGTAACTGATTAGTTAGTCGACAGAAAATTAATCATTTCATTAGTCATTTTTTAAGAGAAAACACCCAGATTCTCGAGTATTTGCTGGTTTTTTCTTCTGTGATTGTAAACTGAATATCTTTTTTTCTTGTTGATCTTTTTGGACAGTGACTTTTTATATTTATTCTGACATTTATTCTGACATTTTATAATCAATTAACCGCGAACACAGTTGGCACATCAAGCGTCTGCAGGGCCAAACAGCAGTGCAGGGATTCCTCCGGGACACCACAGAGGACAAATAAAGTGCAGCACGACCTGCCGTCAGTCACCACGTGGGTCCATGCAGCGCCTGATGATGCAGGATGACATCACCAAAACTGTCCAATCAATGAGCTACCTGTCAGTCCATGTGACCTAGAAGACAACAGGGGACCAAATGAACCAAACTACAGCTGGAAAAGGCATCGTTTAAACACGTTCGGTAGCAGTGAAGAGACGAGTTACTTTGAGAAATATAAACAGGATTTTCTACATAACTTTTTAAATGTGAAAGTCTAAATTAAGAGAAAAGAAACTAGGATTTAAATCAGCAACCGTCTGATCTGTTTCATCTTTTCTGTAGTTTTCAACACCATTTTATACGCAGCCCTAATTTATATCCCGTCTTCTGTCTTGGAGAACTTGCAGCATACATGAGAAAAACTGTCCCTACTGCAACTCCTTTATTTTAGGTTTTGAGTTGACCTAATGGGATTGATGCTGCACGAAAAATACAGATTATCAAGTTTACACTGTATTTAATTAAGAGGTTTGGCATTAAATGGAGGAATAAATGTAGAAAATCATGTCCACAGTCCTCCAAGTAAGGCAAAGTAAAAAGTATAATTTGATATTGGTACCAAAGACTTCTTCAGCCTTCGTGTTGTGGTTTTGAGGGACGAGGCATTCATGGGCACAGAGACGGGGAAGCTGGTCTAATTAGGCTAGCTGGTGGCGGTTGTGGAGTCAAATTAATTAGGCGATAAATCATTTATCGGTGAACGAGGCGAGGCCTTGAGGGGCTCCCGAGCATCTGCTGCACGCCTGAAGAACACATGCAGGACAAGAAAATCAAAGAACCAGGCCGACGCTCGGCAGTCAGGTCTGCCTCCGCCCTCTGGAGACCCCCACCACGCCTTACAAGAAGCGATCGATGGAGCGGGAAGTGACATCACCCACCCCGGGGAGCTGTGCAGAGATGGATTGTCGTATCTTCCTCCTCTGCTCGCTCTGATTCGCCCTCATCCTCGGTAACACAACCTCCTCTGTGTTTTCTGTGCTACCACTACTCTCACGTCCGTCTCAGTGTAACGTGAGGAGTCTTGTTTCAAAGTGCCTCTCTGCTACACGCCGACCAG
Source organism: Macquaria australasica (assembly GCA_005408345.1). Lineage (NCBI taxonomy): Eukaryota > Metazoa > Chordata > Actinopteri > Centrarchiformes > Percichthyidae > Macquaria > Macquaria australasica. The sequence continues at coordinate 522,044 of SEMN01000361.1, read as the reverse complement.
ACGCACACATGTGAGAGCATTGTTAAGGAGCGGGCAGGAAGCCAGTGAGCCAGCGGCCTATTTTTAGCCCTGCGAGAGGTCTGGACTGGGCTCGGCTATTGTTTTGGTCAGGTCAGTGTCTGCAGCTTCCCTTCATATTAAAGAAAGGGGAAGAGGCCTGCTGCAGCTGCACGCCACAGCTACAGAGACCCAGACCCTGATCCAGGTCTCTGCTTCCGGATCATTTACTTCCACTCATCTGCCTCTCGAAGTCCTGCTGATACAGTTTCATTCAAGATATCTGATTAAACAGACGTAAAGTTAAAGTTCGTCTTGACAAATCCAGTAAGAAAATGTTTTTATTAGAATTCAGGAAGTGTGGGATATGACTGTTTTCTCTTTAAACAACTTGAATCAAACTAATCAGTGAAACCTTCAGTGAATCAGTGAAGCTTCAGAGTGAAACTGAGAAACTCGGTTCAGTCCACGTCACCAACCTGTCTGACCTCACAGAGCTGCAACTAAAAATTATTTTCATTATCGATTAATCGTTTAAGCTAAAAAATGTCAAAAAATCAGAGCCCAAAGACTCCTCATTTACTGTCAGAAATGACAAAGAAAATCCTCACACGTAAGAAGCCTGAAGCAGCAAACGGTTGACTTTTTTTTGCTTGAAAAATACTGTAAATGTATTATTGGAGCATCATTTTACTGCCTCTGAAGTGGTTAAAACAATGGTTGCACTCTCCATTAGGCCGATTAAATACAAACTACAGAAATATCATCGTGATTTAAACACCGTCAAAGACAGAAGTTCAGTTTTTATTCTCGTCGCTACAAACTGAAGGTTTCGTTTGGCATCACACGTGATTTCTAAAATTTTGACAAATCACTGGACGTCCACAGGGCCTCTGACAACTTTCCGAGGATGAACACAAGTAGTCAAAGATACTGAGAGGTCTGGTGAGGAAATAGGACCATGTTCTTCTTTGGTCTTTCTCTCTCACTTCCCTCACACTGCCAGCGTGTTCAGAGTTTTGCGGCCCACACGATGACATTTAAGGCCTGTTATAGGATCAGACAGCCGTCACCTAACGCACCTCGTTCTCAGGGCTCTTTGCATATTTACACATGAAGCTTCTTCTGAAAATCATTTCACTCTTTTGAAAAGACAGAAAGTTAGCATGAAAGCAGCATGTTTCTGATTCCGAGAGTTTTTGACACGAACACAATGAGGAACCTGCGCGAGTAAATCAGGTGAGTTCGCTGCGGTTTACCTTGTCTGTTGGAGAACTGAACGGTTCCTCTGTAAACCACAGGAGGTGAAACAGCTAAATCATGCTGCCATCTGATGATGCTCACATCAATAATCATGGCTAACTGTAGTGATGCATCAACAACAGAGTCTGAAATGTGACTGTGACTCCTAACGGCTTCATCAACACGACACAGACGCTGCCAGCTTCCAGGTTTCACCTAAGAGACGACTTCATGGTCCATTCAAAGAACATAAAAAGGTATAAAGGTATCTTCACACGGCTTTCTGTTTGAAAAGACATCCACACACATCTCTGTTTGCACCCTGTAGTCAAAGCATCAGGCTCCATCCACATTACTGCGTTTGCGTTTTAAAACGAAAACGATCTCCCTCCAAGCGTTTTGTTATCATTTCAGGAATAATCTCCATCCATACTACAGTTTTAGAGGTTATAAAACGCTAGGTGTAAACGTAGCAGAGTGGGTGGAGCCTCAGGAGACGTGTGGGTCGTCAGCAGAGGAAGCTGAGAGGACACCGACGAGGGTCTCAGCCAGGACTCACTGTGCAGGACGTGGAGACGCCCGGGGTCACAAAGAGAGAAGCAGTTCGACACCAAAACATTAAGATGCACACGTCCACACGGGGCCGACTCAAACAGACTGACGGGATGATGGGAGAGACGGGGATCAGCCAATCAGCAGCGAGATGCCAAACCAGATTTAGCAGCAGGGCCTGGAGCTGTGCATTATTCAGACACAATGACCCATTAAAAGTGTTGGAGGCTGAAGAGGAGCAGAGGAGAAGACAGCCGAGTCTGACTGACGGATCACTGATTCATCATGTTAGATAGGTAGATATTACTTTTATTATTGATGAATCTATCAAGTATTATTTTGATTATTCAGTGTCTATAAAACGCCACAAACATTTTCCCAGAGCCCAAAATCAGAAGCTGGACCTCCTGCTCCAGGATTGTGGATCACACTAGTCCATATGCTACAAAACGTCCACACAGAGGGATTAAGAAACAAACCCTGGCGTCTCAACAGGGTTTCTGGGACGACACAGATTAGACGGAGTGGGACATCAGCTAAACACCACCACCCAAAGATCTCAATCTGTTCGGGTAGAAACACCGTCATCTAACCAACCAACACGTCTCAGCAGAGACGTTCAAAACAGAAGAAAACGGTGGAACCAACGTCAGTGAACGCAGCACAGGCTCTGCTGTGATCGTGTCGACTCGCTGCAGAAACGAGGGTTTAAAAGTCATTTGTGCCAAAATATAACGGCATCAACAGATTCTTGAAATACGCGATCAATTGTCAGATTTTCCAGTTTTCTCTCTCTGTGTGTGTGTGTGTGTGTGTGTGTGTGAGCAGAGTGAGACTGTGATTAAAGGAAGGAAAGGTCAAGACTCTGAAGTGATGAAAGGACTTTGTCATGAGAGCATTTCTGAGCTCTGTCATCTCTCTGTAGCTCTGTGTGTGTGTGTGTGTGTGTGTGTGTGTGTGTGTGTGTGTGTGTGTGTGTGTGTGTTCAGTACAGAGCTGCAGTCAGGACTTGGTTAGCCTAGCTTAGCACAAAGACTGGGAGCAGGGGGAAACAGCTAGCCTGGTGCTAGTTTATGCTTAGTTTATCAGTCGATCTACACAAAATCAATCGGCAACTATTCTGATCACTTTATTAATCATTTTAATTTGAATGAATCATCAGTCAGCATCCTCTCATGTGTGAGGATTTGTTTCGGACAAAAAGAGACATTTCGGATTAACTGATTAATTAAAAAAATGTAAAAAAACCAACAGATTAATAGTTTGTTGAATCCCTAACTGAGAGTCACGTTTGTGTGTGTGTGTGTGTGTGTGTGTGTGTGTAGATCTACAACTTTTTAAGCAAAAATGCCTAAAAATTTTTGTTTTCTCTTTTTTATATGATTGTAAATTGAATATTTTTGACAATTAGAGAAACAAGACAAAATAATGGTAAAGAATAAGCCTGAACAAAGCATTGATCTACATTAAAATAAATAACAAATGTAGGTAATCTCCCTGAAAGAAAGAATATTTTATAGACTAAATGATTAAATAGAGAAAATAATAATCATTAGCTGCAGCCCTGTGTGCGTGTAAACACCTCATCAAAGCACCAATGATCATCCTCAAAATATGATAAATATACACAGGGGTTTGGTGGGAGAAATATTAGATTTTGTTACCTGACAATAAACACATCACTTCATAAAACCTGACTGAACATGAGCAGAACACACTCTTCTATACAAACACACACACATCAGGACCTGCAGTATAATAAGAGGCCTCGCACCCCCGAGGCCGCTTTTAACTGTGATTATGGGACTTTAAGTGCTGCTGACGGATCTCAGCTCCATCTTGCGTCTGTTGCATCACCACCTCGCCATCATTCATAAAGAACCACTGAACCACCTCCAGCACAGAGCTTTACGGGCCGACGGAGGCCAGAAACATGAGATGAACACATGAGAACTACGTTTCCCTACTGGGACCCTGGAAGAAGGCAGGACCAGGAGGGTCCGCCGCTCACAGGTGACTCTTCCTCAGCTGAGTCCAATTACAGCCAGCGTGGAGGGACGCCTCGCCGCGAGCTTTAACACAGAATATTATTCTCCCCCCTGAACTACACTACTACACAGTACGTCTACGTGTTTGTATGAGAGCCACGAGAGCTCTGATCAATGAGCTCCGCATCCTCCGGGTTTACTGACCATCAGGACTCGTTATCTCGTTAATCTCATTCTGTGGACAAATGCAGCGAACGCAGGACTCTGATGAGACGCCCTGATGCAGAGACGGCTGCATGAGACAGGAAGTGAACTGGTCCTGGTCCATCTGTCACTGATCCAGAGCTCCTACAGGTTTTAAATTACCCGCGTCTCTGTTGACTTTATTTCTGGCTTAAAACTAAAGACTGTCGCTCACATGTGTGGTGCTGGTTTTGATGAAACACATGCTTTCATGTTGAGAAAATGAACCAGACTTTAACATCCTTTAACATCCCAACTCTTATTGTGATTGGCAGCAGATGCTGAAGCAACAGACCAGGCAACGTCTTATCATAAAACGTCTCTTATCTCCATATTTGTCTTTTCCACAAAAGGCCTTGAAACTCTGGAATTCCTCCATGTTTTTCTCACCTGGAAACAGTGTTTGAGTCACCAGTTAATCTGAGTTTAACTGGTGTCGGCAGCACGGATCCATATAACCCACTGGAGGTTAAAGGATTAAAAGGTTGTAGGAAAAGTTGGGATCTGCAGATAATCCCACAGATCCCAGTTAACCTCGACTCACTGGTGGATTTCACGTCACTGAGCGACCTCTGACCTCAGTCTGACCTGCGGATCCAGCTCCACATGCTGAAGGAAAGAAGACCCCCCCCCTAAAGATCATCTGGCTCCAGCCACTTAATGGAACAAACTGACAATAAACCAAATCAGGACTAAAGAACGATGTCTGCCAACGTCGTGACTGACATTTATTTATTAATCTGCTGAAAACACGCCGCCAGCTTGACACTTTGTCTGGTGTTAATTTACGCAGTGGAGAAACTGTGGAGTCACGACGTCCATCTATCAGTACAGATGTTTAAGCCAAACAGCTGATATTGATCGCTGTGATACTGATGAAATGTTTTTCCATGCTGCTGGTTTCATATCCGTCCAATCTCAATCTGTAAAACATTCGGAGCAGGCCTGCTGCAAAGGCACATTATCAGCTTCTGTTGCTGCTGCTGCACAACCCCCCCGCCTCCACTGAGCGCGCTCACTGTACTTCAGCCTGATGATGATTCATGCTTCACCTCCTGCAGGAAAGCTAACGACCGTGGTACACAACAAATACACAACCACTTTATAGAGTGTCTGCAGTTGGCGCTGATGTGGTGCAGTCAGCATGGGGGTTGTGGGGGTGGGGGGGTACGGACAAAAGGTGCAGGGATCTCAGCATAATTTGTCAAGACAAACCGGCGTGCTGGCAGCGGCCGCTGTTATGCAACGGCTAACTCCTCGTTTAAAAGCATCCCTGTGACTTGTTATTACTGTTATTACTGTCCGTCAATCAGCCGCAGCATTACACAACCGCTCTGCTGCCTCTAACATCGCTGTGATCCTACCGAGCATTAAGGGAAAGTCACTGATAGCTCTGACGTGACACACTCACAGGTGTGATCCTAAAAACCATTTGCACACGTTCACCGTCAGGAGACACGCCTCGACCTCGACATGACGCTTCAGCAACAAAACACACAGCTCGTGCACTCGCCCTGTTAGAGAACGAATCAAATACAATGATAAGAAACAAACCGGCTGTTCGCTTGGTGAAGTTTCAGCCACCAACTCTCTGTATTGATCAAACCACATTATATCACAATCATTTGAATCAGGCGCAGATCTTTACAACTGGAATCATCTTACCTGAGACCAGGTGTGTACTACACCCACGTCTTGTTATAGTGTGTGCACTATTTTACAATAAAGCATCACACACACACAGCTGTCCAGGTAACAGGTCTGTTGAATACTGAAATTTAGATTAGTATAGACGGCTTCATCCAAAACACCTGCGTGCCTTCTAGTCTCATGCTGAAATGATAAATCAATAAACCAGCAATAATCAATCGACGGCTGCAAGAAAAAGTGTGGATCAATCTCTGCTTTTATCTGTTTTATATCACTGGAAATTGAGTATCTTTGAGTTCTGGACACATGAAGACGTCACTATTGTGTGATATTTTACAGGTGTTTCGTCCTCCCTCCCTCCCACACTCTTCATCCTTTAGTGTTTGATATCTGAGTTGGTTTATCTAACACAACTGTGCTGCCATGTTGGGATCTGAAGAGAGGGTTAAATAAAGGTCTAATAAAGTAAATAATAAAGAAACAATCCAGCGATTTGACTGGAAGAGACAAAAACAGAGCGGCAGGTGACTCGTGATTCTACCAACATGTAAACCCTGGTTGGAGCTCAGTTCACTCCCTGGCAGGAGTTATTTTCCCTACAGGTGGTCCCAGTGGGAGCCGGACCTCAAACCCTGCCGGTCTCTGTGCCTCGCTTTATCCCTGAAGTAGAATAAGAATAAGGAACTGCACCAGAGTCGGCACAAAGCGGTTGAAACATGAGAATGAGCATTATGTGGGCACAATCCAGACAAATGAGAGAGCCGGCGGGGTGAACAAACACAACGCGGTGAGGCTAACTGGGTCACACGGTGCGTTCACTGACTGCAGGCCGACAAAATAAGACAAAAGCAGCACGACACGAAAGGCTGAAGTGGAGAGGAGACGTCCGTGTTACTGGAGAGCAGCTCGGATGAACAAAGAAGGCCTGCTGGACTTAGCTGAAGACTCTCCTTTTGTTTTTACTCTTATTTTGGTGTAAAACCTGCAAACACTGTGGGTTTTTAGGGTGTTTTTAACACAGCTACAACCTCCTGGTTGACACGTGATGCCTCATATTTGTTATCATATTTATTCTTTGGCTGAGTTCGGGGAGATGAGTGACGGCGAGTAACAAAAGACTTTTAAAAAGGAAATGATCAGACATCCACAGCAACTTCCTGTTGACACACTCAGGCTCTGCTTCTTTCTGCTGTTAATTATCTGTGTTTTACTGCCTTTAAATCCAACCTGAGTGTGTAAAACCCTAGAAGCCGGCCCGTGTTCCCCACTGTGGGAGAATGAAGTGAGTGATGTCCACAGCAGCCTGTAAAGCTGGGCTGGTTTCTGTTCATACAGACACAGAAAATGGGTCAGCGTCACCTGGCCGGCAGGATATCCATCCATCCTCACATGCAAATGAGCCCCACCACGCCGGCGCCGGAGGAGAATATGTGGCGAGGTGCGAGTCGCGGCGCAGTAACTGCAGTAACTAGGCCGAGTCTCACCTGCTTCATGAGAGCCAGGACTGGGCTGATAAGAGCAGCAGGAGTTTGTCTCCGAGGGACGGACGAGTTACAACCTTACATAACAACAGCAACAACAACACAAACACGCGGGGAGGACGGCGGCCTCTCCAGCTGAGGGCTTGCGTAACATGACATGAATCTGAGCGACACGTCCAGATGTGCGCCGAGAGGCAAAGAAAGACGACGACGCTGCTGCTGTTTTGGGTTATTTCCAGCGTGAAAGCAGGCTGAATGAGTCACCGTGTGCCAGTGAATTCAGAGAAAATGGAAATGAGCAAAGCAGCAGCGAGTCACTGCTCTGACTGTTGTGTTGCATAGTTCACACAGCTGTGCAGACACCATGACACCTCAACTGGTCATACACTTCACTTTACTGTGCTTTTGTGCCATTATTACCCTTGAACATGCTACATTATTCGAAAAATCTCCCTCAAGCCAAATCCCTTTCATTTTAGTCCAGATTTTGCAGATATATCTGAACATTCAGGAAGAAACAAAACTGCAATAATTTTCTTTTTATCGATGCAAATCTTCAACTAACACAGAGAAAGTGTATTATTAGCAGCACTGCTCGACATTTTCTGGGTGGTGAGGTCAAAAATCCTGTTAGACAATGAATCAATGTTGACCTTTAAAGATGTGTATAAACAGAATGAAGTTTTGCAGAGTTGAAGATGTGTTTTTGGTGGTGAAGATCAAACCAGCCGAACACCACAGGGCTCTGGCTGACTGGACACAGGCTGTGTCCAACATACAGATGTTGCTAAACAAAGTCAACCAACACACAGACAGAGCAGCTTCCAGTTCGGGTCTAAAAAACACATTTTTACAAACAGAGTCGGGTTTGACACGAACACAGACTTCACGGGATCTGAATCTGGCCTTTCTTCATCATCACCATCATCCTCAACATCATGGGACTCAAAGGAATGAGCTAATCAAATAAAAACGGTCTCAGTTTCAGCCTCTCCAAGCTAACAACAACCGCGTGGCATGTTCTCAGTAAAACCAGGGTCCCTTTACATTTCCACTGTTTTTATCTGAGGAGGTGATTAATGAGACGATCATGTGAGAACACACAGCGAATCAGAACCGTCGTTTTTACCTTTAAACAGTTCGTCCACTGAATTTCCGGAAAATCACACTGGTCCCAAAATATATATATTGATAGGAAATATGACTCCCTATATGGAAAGCCTTTATTGATAATCACAAACTGTCACCATTAAGGGTATCTGCTAACAGACACCAGTTTTGTCCCACCCGCATCAATCAATAAATCAATACTGGGTGGTAGATTTTTTTTTTTTTTTTACATATAATTTACAGTACATCGTTGTTAGGATTATTGATTTGAAACTACAAGAGAGGATGTTAGTTTGACAGTTTTTGGGGGAAAAGGACGACAAATGATTGTCACAATATGTGAAATCATACAATAAATAAATATCCCACACTGACACTCATACGACTCTTTTCACATCTCATTTGAGACGATTTAACTCTTGAAAAACCTCACAAATGCTTGAAAATTGCAAGCATTGCTGCTCACCGTCTCACTCAAAGAACAAGGTCATTTAGAGGTTTGTCTTGTGTTATTCTGACCCTTAAAAAGGGCCACAGCTCAAATAAAGGCCAGTAACAACAATACTGGACGAGACCTTGTTGCTGGTGTAAGAGGTAATAAAACCACAGGGTTTAAACCAGCAACAAGTGCTTTTCTGCAGGAATCAGACCCACTTTTAACTTCACTTCTTCATCAGTTTCACCCCCTGGAAGAACGAGAGCAACCGCCGACAGCCTCGGCCCCTGAGGAGGATTTCAGAGACCATCAAAGGTCTTAGATTCGTGGGTTTTAGGTGTTTTAGGTGTTCTGACACCTTTATATCCTCCCCCCGTCCTACCTTCAATCGCGATGACGTGCTCCCGGATCTGGTTCTGCAGCAGCGGCTCCTCCACCCGCTCCAGCAGCTCGTAGATGGAGTAGATGTTGGGGTGCACGGACTCGAACCTCTGGATCTCGGATCGGATCGCGGCCGAGTTGGCGAGGTGCTGCTGGTAGTTCATCGCTGCAGCTCCGGTCTGGATCCCACAATGGGGGGGTGGGGGGGTGAGGACAGAACAGGAAGCCGAGACCTCCAGGAGGGGGGACGAGCCTCAGATCCTGCTTCACTTAACACCGCAGTTCAGCGCTATTTACCATCCAGGTGTAATTCAGGTAAATCGCAGGTGGGCAGCGTCTTCCCGCCTCTGTTAAAGCAAGAAGCGACACCTCCGGGGCTCCGGGGCTCCGGGGCTCCGGCCGGACCGCTGCTACTGGCCGGTTCCCGATCCCGGCGCGGTGACAGACGTGCGGCGGCCCGAGCAACGCTTCCCCATGTCCCCGCAGGCCGCGCGGCCCCAGCTGGACTCAAACGGAGCTTTCAGGGCCGCTCACAGTCGCGCCGGACCGGACGAGCTGGGTACAAACAACGGCCTTGCTGCTAGGCGGCTAGGCTAGCCGGCTAAAGCTAACTAGCCGGGGCGAGAAGGGGGACTCGCCGATCCTCAGCCGCTGAAGTCCGCCTCACAGGACGACCGGGCGGGGCGTCGGGGCCCCGGGGAGGGGGCTGAAGGGGCCATTTAAAAGAATATAAAGTAAAGCGGCAGCTGGGTAAACACTCGGCGGATCGTGGCGGACCAGTCGGGACGCCTGATCCCGTCCGTCCCTCCGCCCGCTGCGCTGCTGCCGCTCCGGGACCGGCCGCGCACGAAAACCTCCTCGGTCCGGATCCGAACCCAAACAACCGCGGGAGCCCAGCGGAGCCCGTGCGCCTCCAAAATCAAGTCCAGGTGTCGTAAAAGACGCGCTCTTCACAGGTAGGTCCCGCACACGCAGCCGAGCCCCCCTCCCGCACTGAGAGGCGCATCCAGTCTGGACTACAGGATCCCGGCCGGGGACGTCATGACGCCGCTCCGTGCGTCAAGTCACGCGTACGGCACAAGGCGGGTTCCGGGTAGGATTTTCAAAATAAAACACAAGTTTCCTAAACGCCTGTGGAGAAAAAGACGCTGTGTTTTCTAATGAATTATATTTAATATATTCTTATTAACTGCTCAGCTGTGAGCAAGTTCAGTCTCGACCTTGGAAACAATGTAGGTATATATATATATAAAAATAATATAAATCCTATATGATAACTGAGCAAACTCCATCTGCTGATGAAGAGTTAAAAAAAAAAGCTAGTGCTGTAAGTGGACCTTAAATTAAGATTGTGTGTTTTTGTCAATGTAATATATAATTTACCTACACAAAAGTCTAAACGCCGATTTCTCGCCACCAGGATTGAATTTCTGCTGGCTTAAATGTGGTCAAAGAAAATATAAAAACATCTAGAAACGTTGGAATCAACCTGTAAAATACCAATTATGTGTAAGTCTGAATTAAAGGCCTCTGTTGCCCAGCTGTGCCTGTATACAAGGCTCCTGTGGTGATTTGCTTATGTTGGTTTACCTTGTTGTCTTTGTTTAAAGTCGTTCTCATCTCTCGCTTCATACCCATAATGCATATATAAAATAAATTCAAACCACCAAAAATGCATAAAAATGTTTGATTTCACGAGGTTCTGCCGATTTATAAACGCTTTGCGACGCTTTTATTTTGAACACCAGACAGCCCTTGTTCCGGTCTCCCTCGGGCAAACCGCCGCCAGCTTGACGCAGCGGCGTTCAAGAAGATCCGTGCTGCGTGGAGGCTGCGCAGAAGTGACTTCATTCTGTGATTTCTGCCTTTTAAGTCATGAATTCACTTCATTTAGGGCCCCTTCAAAATAAAGCTGCAAAGCACCAACAGCACAGCACAAAAAGACGCGACAGTGTTAAAGCTGCACATCAGTGTTTATTTGCATTTTCTAAATCTGTAATAAAAGCCAACTGAAAATCCCACCGGCCTGCCCTTCACCATGAAGCACAGGGCCTCTTTGAAAGCTCAGCGCGGTGCCATCAGTCTATTGTGTCGTTGAAGCCGGTATTTTGTCTCCATCCAGCAGGAAATGGTGCACAATGCCACTCTTCTTCTTCCCACTGCTGGCAGCCTTGATGCAGCACTCGTGTCCCCCCACCGTGAAGTGCGTCTCTGTGCCGTCGTCCACGAACTCTCCCTGTGGACGGTCCATCAGAAACACTCAGACACAGAGCTTCGCCACAGGCGTTCCCTTTAAATGCTGTGCATCTCATTTTGAAAGAAGCTCTTGAGGGGACAGAAACACCTGTCTTCGTGGAGGACAACACCCATTTGTCCCGTATCTTTATAAATGCGATATAAGCTTTTTTTGGTCTGTTATCTCACAAACAACGTCAGACGACGAGATACAAGTCAAAGGTTTGACCTTAAAGTGATAAATCTGAGCAGGTGAGACACAGGTGAGACCAGCTGGTCTCTTTTAGTTTTCTGTGGGTTTCATTAAATACACGATAAAGAATCGATCACTCTGCTGCTGGCGTGAACACACACACATTCTTCTCTTGCGTTATAAATGAGGTCAAATCAATGTAGAGACGGACGTTATGTTCACGTACAACATTTAGGATTTATCGTATAAAAACTTCATTTAGCTCCAGACTCAAGTTTAACTTTGACAGACTTTTGAACCCAGGTGTTTTTGTTCAATTTCAGTGCCATTAAACTCTGTTACAACAGTTTTCAGACTCTCACGCTGAGCTTCAATTATCCGTGTTCATATTTGCATATTTTCTCACCATTGTGTCCATTTTCTGCCCGTTGCACCAAACGTCCATTGTGTCCTTTTCTGTTGGACAAAAGAAAACAACTAAAACCTGAACATATTGTCATTCACAGTAAGTGAACCTGCCGTTACACGTATTTCTGTCCTGAAGCAGGTTGATGCTCCCGTTTCCTAAAATAACCTGAGCAGATTATTGCTGCAGTGGGTCAAGTGTCCACCTCCACCTCTTACATAACCGCTCACCGAGCACCACCCTGCAGTCCTCTCCGTCCACCTTCAGCAGCCAGGTTGTGGTGGTCTGGGCCCTGTCGTCCACGAACTTCTGCAGACTCTTCCCGTCGACCTCCAGCGTGTACTCGTAGGCGAACCCGCCGACGGCCTCGATGAGGATGGTGGCTTTGGTGCTGGCGCGCCCCACCGTGAAGGTCTCCTTTCCAACCAGCTTGAACAGCCAGTCCTTCCTGATGACCTCCTGTGGGGGAAACGGACCAACACCTGCTGCTGCACGTTCAGACCTTCGCTCGGCAGCAAACACGAAGCCACGGCCTGTTAGCTTAGCTTAGCACAAAGACTGGAAACGGGGGGAAACAGCTAGCCTGGCGCCCGGAAAGCTCAGGAGTTGCTGTTTCACGCTGTGCTGCACTCTCTTTACTGCAGGAAGTTCAGATTTGAACAAACCGGTGCCGACTGGCCGGCTTTAGGGGAGCTCGAGGGCGGATGTTGTTCCCTTTGGTCAGGACCAGGCTAGCAGTTTCCCCCCGTTTCCAGTCTTTGTGCTAAGCTAAGCTAACTGCCCGGTGGCTGTGGCGTCATATTTTCTCATCAAACTCAAGAAAGCAAATACGCGTGTTTCCCAAAATGTAGAACTAGTCGCTTAATCATGCAAAAAGCTGCACTAATCAGTATTTATTATGTGAAATGTGAAAACAGCTTTTTAGCCTCTTTAAGGACATTTTGCCGCCAACGCTTCTGCGCTTTAAAGTGGTTTTTACCAAACACATAAACCTGAAGACCTGTCTGGGACGTTCTGGATCTCCTCACTCCGTCAGGCTGCGTCCACTACAGCACAGCGTGATGCGGACTCCGCGGTCACTGGCAGACCCCCGCAGACCCCCGCTGCGTCTCACCTGTCCGTTGACGTAAACGACGCGTTTCCCGGTGGTGGTGCCATGCGCGAACTCGATCCTGTACAGGCCGTCGCTGAGCGCCACCTCCCACGCGGCCACCACGTCTCCACTCAGCATCCCCGACACGCCTCCGGGTCTCCGGGTCCCCCCTCCTGAAAGCCACAGAATCGGTCGTCGGCGGAGGACTCGCGTCTGGGGGGCCGTGTTCTGTCGGCTCAGCAGCAGGTGTATTACCGTAAGAGGCTTACAGCCGTGAGCTGGCTCCACGATCAGGACGAGCGCTGGATCCCGTCCGGGGCGCAAACACACGGCCTCAGCACATGGCAGCGTTCAGACTCCGAGTCCACGTTCAGACTCCGAGCAGAAGGAAAGTCAGAGGAGTCTTAGTCCGCTTCCTTCATGGACTCAGAGGCTGGAGGAGGGAAAGTAAGAAGACATCAGGAGCGTCCTGCTGAACCTCAGACCACCACAGTCCAGGGGGGGGGGGGCTGGTTCTCACGACTAACAGCAGTGTCGGATTAAAAGGTGAACCCAGTTTATCTGACTGGGTTAATAAAGCAAAATAAATCATTTACTCCGCTGACACGTCTTTCAGAAAATTAAACTTTAAGGACTCAGTTCAAGACAAAGTGCTCAGCAAAGCATCAAACTGTAAACTTTAGAAATATGTGAAATTTAAGCGTGAAACACAAGAAAGCATCAACTGAAATGTGACTTCTTGTTACAGCAGAGCGGATCGCTTCCTGATCAGATGGTTAGGTGTTGTGGATCTGCGCCACCTGGTGGAGAATTTAAATTGAAGAAAGAATAATTCAAAGATCTGGTTATTTTCTCCAGCCAGGTAACACAGGCGACCTTTGAACCTGCCAGTGTCTCTTTGTTTTAATGTAAATCTCAAAATCGTGATTTTAACGCCTAAATTTCACATTCACAACAAGTAAATGGCTTTTTGACACCATTTCATTAAAGACAAACAAACAGACCATAAATACAGAACTGGATTAAGTTCGGCTTTTTATTTCAGCTCCACGATTTTATTTTTATTTCCCATAAAGAATCAGGTCATTTGGTACCAATTTTTTTAGGTAAAATGGGAATTTATTTGAAATAAAAGTGTAATTTAAACCCGAGCAAAGATTCATTCATTATTCTTTTAGTTTCAGAAACTTTATCCTGTATATATGTTGTTGCTTGTTGACAAATGTCACATTTTTGCATGTTCAGGAGACTAAAATGACTGAAGTTATGTTTCCAATTAATCATAATTAATGATGCACTAATTAAACCAACAGTTTTCTCTCTGATTTGTACAAATTTACAGGGAAAAAAAGAAAGATTAGGAGGAAATGAAGAACCAGTGATATAAAGTGTTTATTTGGCACATTTAGTTTTATAAGTTTTCTTTTCATTCCTCTAACTGAAATATGTTTGATACCACAGGAGACTCGATCGATCGCACGAAGCATCAGTGATCAATCGGTCTTTTCTTTTATCAAATGGAAACGAGTTTGTCCCTTCAAACCACACAGACGTCATAAATACACACAGAACGATCCCAGATTCCCTTTTAGACCTGATTATTAATCCTACTTGTGTGTAAGGGAGGTGAAGAACAAAGGGAGTGCCTGGAAGTTTAAATATTATAGATCAGGAATGTGTGAAAATAATAAAATCAGACTAAATAAACCGCAGCTGTGCGTCTCAGCACAGAAAGTTTAAGGCACAGAATCTCAGCCTGGAGCATCGACACAGACAGAGTTTGGAAAATGGCGTTTCTTCAGCCAATATTGGATCCATCTTAAAAAATAAATCTGCTTCTGTGATCACAGGATTGTCAAACATCCACAACAACGCAGGGGAGGAAACTTGAACATGTGCAGTATGTGGCCAGAAGTATACGGACAGCCCCATCCACTTTTGTGTACTTTTGGTTTTTCATGGGAGACACTTTAACACAGCAAAGTGGACGTAACACTGTCACTTGTTACATTAAACTATCGATCTAGACACGCAGACAGACAGGAGGTGTCTCCCAGTTTGCTGTGGAAGCCTGATCACCAACTGAATCCCTGCAGCTGGTTCAACATGAGCTGGAAACACTGAAACCAGAAGAGCGGAGGCTGTTAACTATCACATATGGGCGAAGTGTCCACATACTTTTGGCCAGACGGAGTAGTCCACACAATACTGTATATAAAGAGGAAGCAGAAGCAGGGAAGTACCGAGCTCACCATGCAACTTTAAAACAGACAGGAACAGTGATGGAAGTGAGATTCTTCTGGTGAACGTCACCAGATGCTTTCACAGTTGGAGAAAAATACATTTTCAGGTGTAAAAATAACATTTCAGGTGAGGAACGGGAGCATCAGCAGTCAGGTGTGTCCCTGCCCAGCTGATGGCGTGAGTGCTGATGTGTGGACTGTGTGTAGAGTAGCTGTGCAGCAGTCAGGCGGTGTGATGGGCTGAAGCTGCCGCCTGATTGGACTGTTTTTTTTTGGCTTTGGCACCTCGTCACCTCGGCTGTGACCTCGGGGTTAAAGTACGCAGCAGTGCTTTTTCTTCTTCTTGCCGCTCGGTCCGTTTTTGTCTTTGCTTTCCGCCAGTTTTTTCTTGCGGACCTCCCGCATGAGGTCAAAGAACACCTGCGACACAGAGGAGAGACGAGGATGAAGAAGATGGAGGCAATGGAAATGTCTGCTTGTGTTGTTTCTCGTCTCTTCATGTTCATTAACAGGAATCAATTGGATTATTTCCATTTCAAGTTGAAACACGTCTGCTGTTTCCCCAGAGGAAAAAAAGCAGAACGTTTTTACAGCCTGTTATTAACTATGTTTTGCAGTAATTACCTGAAACTTGGTCTTCCTGACAGGCAGTGAAGAATCTGAGAAGCTTGTGAAATGGTTAAATGTGTTGTTGCTGGCGTGTGTGTGTGTGTGCGCGCACCTTGTCGACGTTGGCTCTCGTCTTGGCTGAGGTCTCCACGTACTGAACCCCCCACTCGCCGGCCTTGGCCGTGGCCTCGTCAGCAGAAACCTGCCGCCGCTCCTCCAGGTCCGACTTGTTCCCCACCAGCAGCAGAGGGATGGCCTCCTCCTCCTTCACCCGCAGGATCTGCTCCCTGACACACACACACACACACACACACACACACACACACTTAAAGCACCTTTTTTATGGGAACAAACTGGGTCTAAGGTGCAGATTTATGACTGGGCTTTTTATCTCTATCAAAGAGCGCCGGCTGCTGTGATGGTGCAGTGACGGCTGAACGTGTCGACTTCCTGTGCAGACACTGAGCTTTGAAACAAGACGTTCTGCAGTCGAATGTGAACTAAAAGCGTCAGCGAACCTGAACTCGGAAGTGGCCGTGAAGGACTCGTGCTCTGTGATGGAGAAGAGCAGCAGGAAACCCTCTCCGCTGCGGAAGTAGTTGTCTCTGATGGCGGCGTAGTCCTCCTGACCCGCCGTGTCCAGGATATCGATCTGAACGTCCTCGCCGTCCAGGACCACCTTCTTCCTGTAGCTGTCGGCCTTGGTGGGCTCGTAGTCCTCCACGAACTGGGGGCAGAGAAACGACTGTGTGACAGGAAACAGAAACAGCGAGGGTTCGTGGGAAATGTAGTGTTGGAGTCTCACCTCGTCGTACATGAACTGCAGGGTGAGGGCGGACTTCCCCACTCCGCCGCTGCCCACCATGATCACCTTATGGAGAGCCAGGGAGGTCTGGTTCTTGTTCTTGCCCGAGGCCATGACTCTGGTCTGTTTCAGTCCAGCGGCTCACAGCTCCGCCTGACTACTGAAGGCCAGCAGGGACCAGCAGAGTCCAGCACAGGATGAAAGATGACAAACAGGATTAACCACATTTACACAAGTGTGGATCTGCTGATATGAAACAGAAACCTGACGCAGATTCATGTAACACACAACATTAAAAGTACTGCCTAATGTGCACGACACTAAATATTTTAGATTAGCTTAATGTTGATTTTCCATAAGAACTGAACCTAAAACATATAATACATTCATAAAAACATATTGCCAAACTCTAAAACTCTAAAATGTATTTAGAGATAATCATTTGAATAACTTTTTAACATTAATGAACTCAGAGTAAAGTAATAAAGTTTATTGTAAAATAACAGGTATAAAACCAGAACTATGGACGTCTGTAACAATTATAATGCTTAAAAACGTTTTGTTTTAATTCAGTAATCTTTAAATGACACCAACAATGAAAGATTTAACCAAATGAGACCAAGTTAGATAGAAAAGTTCAAATTGTATATTTCTAGCCAACAAATCTCAATACCTTTTTTTAGGTATTTGAGTCTTTTAGGAGTTTGTTGTGGAGGTCAGTTTGGGTTATTTTTTGACATTTTACTTTATTGATCAAATGATTAACTGATTAATATTCTGTCTGCTGAAAGATAACAGATTTATAACCCGTTTCCTGTTCATACAGAACTATTTGTAAATGTCTTGTTTTGGTGCCCATGAGTCTGCAGGGTTTTTACTGTTTATATGTACTGTCTTATTATTCCGTCAGTCACCTGCACGAGAGGAAATAAAATGTGTGCAGGGCTGCGTCTCATCCCCGGCCCCCATATTTATCTGATTTAGTTAGATACACTTGAAGAACAGGTTAAAGCCTCCAGGTGGTGAGAAGATTCTGGAAATACCTTTAAAAACAGATGTGAGTGTTACTTAACCTCTGCTCTGTGACTCAAACTACAGCCAGGGGCCCACTGAGGCTGCACACCCAGGGGCCCACTGAGGCTGCACACCCACCCAGGGGCCCACTGAGGCTGCACACCCAGGGGCCCACTGAGGCTGCACATCCAGGGGGGCCCACTGAGGCTGCACATCCAGGGGCCCACTGAGGCTGCACACCCACCCAGGGGCCCACTGAGGCTGCACACCCAGGGGCCCACTGAGGCTGCACATCCAGGGGGGCCCACTGAGGCTGCACATCCAGGGGCCCACTGAGGCTGCACACCCACCCAGGGGCCCACTGAGGCTGCACACCCAGGGGCCCACTGAGGCTGCACATCCAGGGGGGCCCACTGAGGCTGCACATCCAGGGGCCCACTGAGGCTGCACACCCACCCAGGGGCCCACCCAGGAGCCCACTGAGGCTGCACACCCACTGAGGCTGCACACCCAGGGGCCCACTGAGGCTGCACACCCAGGGGGGCCCACTGAGGCTGCACACCCACTGAGGCTGCACACCCAGGGGCCCACTGAGGCTGCACACCCACTGAGGCTGCACACCCAGGGGCCCACTGAGGCTGCACACCCACCCAGGGGCCCACTGAGGCTACACACCCACTGAGGCTACACACCCACCCAGGGGCCCACTGAGGCTGCACACCCAGCCAGGGGCCCACTGAGGCTGCACACCCAGCCAGGGGCCCACTGAGGCTGCACACCCACCCAGGGGCCCCAGGTCTCCGTGTTACAGCCCTGGGTCCACCCTGGTGGCCGTGTGTGAGCGGTCAGATGAAGGTCCTTCTGATACAGGGCCACTGTAAACACGCTGCGGTGAAGTGCGTGGAAAACCCCGCTTGTCGGTGACCTTTGCAGCCCGCCTCCAGTGCGCCGACGCGAGGGCCGAGCAGCAGAGGAGCCTGGCTGTAAAAGAGGAACTGTCGACGCACAGCTTCAGCTTCCTCTCTGCACCGACCAGCTGACAGCCGTGAACCAGTTTCTACAAGACGCCCAGCAGCCCCTCCAGCTCCTCCCGGTCCCCGCCTCCAGCCTCCAGCCCGCCTCTGATTGGATGAAGCCGTGCGTACGGCGCATCCCATTGGCCGCTCGGAGCGTCAGTCACCGCACTCTGGTAGCTAGCCGCCGACGCGGCGACAGAAATCGCTTTCTGTCCCCTAAAACGCTTCGCGGCCGCGCGGAGAAAACGTTAACTCACCTTAAACGCCACCGACAGGGACACGCGGCTCGCCTGCTAACGTGTTGATCCGCCGCTCGCTGGGGAACCCGCCATACACCGACACGCACTCAACTTTTACAAGTTGACCGGGAGCCTCGCCGCCCCACCTTGTACCCGGACTCGGCCGAAGATCGTCTACGACCGAGAGGAGGAGTCTCTCTGCGCCTGGAAAAAACGGCGGCGGAACAGCTCGCAGACGGCGCTACGGTAGCCGTTACCAAGGCGACGGATTTGGAGATCGCCTGAAATAAAGCCCACAAAATAAATAACACTTACAGGAACAGTTTTGACATTGCATGATTTAAATCTACACTTGCATCAGATGTATGTGTGTCAGTGTTCATGGAAACAGGCACCGAGTGAGACCTCCCGCCTTTTCCCTCCTCTCAGGACGAGGCGGATAACAACAGGATATGATGTCACGGAATTCCATAAATTCCTTGTTATCAATTTATTTATTTATTTATTGGTCTCAACATGCCTCCATTTTATATGATTAGGACTTTATTTTACTTAAAGCTGTGCATCGTGTTCTTTACATAAATACAGATACACAATCAATCTCGTGATTATTGTTTTTTAGATGATTTGATTCGTATTTAACTAAAACGCGCCAGAAAATGGTGAAAAATGTCTGTATGCTTCAAACTGAAGAAGCTGGGTTTCACATATTTGCTTCATAAATAACTTTAAATGAATATTAGTGAAACTTTTAGACAATATTTAACTTCAGCACCAGCTGAACTTTGAGGTGTCAAACTTAAAGAGGTTTAAGGTGAAAAGTTTGTCTTTTTATTGTTATTTTCTACTAAAAACTCTCCAAAGAAACACCAAGGAAGTAGTAAAGACGTCATGTAAATCCTGTGATTTTTACAGGTTAGAAAGGTTAGAAGAGCTCAGCTGCAGTTCCGGTGTGTGGACCAACGATGGCGCTGTTTCATTACTTAGTGCGCTGCTGATCAGGCAGACTGATCACTGACCCTGTAAATGGCCTCTGGGTTGATTTTAAGTTAGAGAGAATAATCTGAGGCCAACACATTTAGTGTCTGTGGAAACTTATTCTATTATAAAATCATTCAAATTCAGGGGATTTGGACAAAACAACACGCTGAATCAAAGTGATCTTTTTAAAATTAGACCTGACCTGTTTTTACTCTTCATGTTGTTTTGCCTGATGATAATCAGCAGCTGAAAGGTCAAAGGCCAGTTCAGCCCAGTTCAGCCCAGTTCAGCTCAGCCCAGTTCAGCCCAGCTCAGCCCAGTTCAGCCCAGTTCAGCCCAGCTCAGCTCAGCTCAGCCCAGCTCAGCCCAGTTCAGCCCAGTTCAGCCCAGTTCAGCCCAGCCCAGCTCAGCCCAGTTCAGCCCAGTTCAGCCCAGTTCAGCCCAGCTCAGCTCAGCCCAGCCCAGCTCAGCCCAGTTCAGCCCAGTTCAGCTCAGCCCAGTTCAGCTCAGCCCAGCTCAGCCCAGCCCAGCCCAGCTCAGCCCAGTTCAGCCCAGCCCAGCTCAGCCCAGTTCAGCTCAGCTCAGCTCAGCTCAGCCCAGCTCAGCCCAGTTCAGCCCAGCCCAGTTCAGCCCAGCCCAGTTCAGCCCAGCCCAGCCCAGCTCAGCCCAGCTCAGCCCAGTTCAGCCCAGCTCAGCTCAGCTCAGCCCAGCTCAGCCCAGTTCAGCCCAGCCCAGTTCAGCCCAGCCCAGTTCAGCCCAGCTCAGCTCAGTTCAGCCCAGCTCAGCTCAGCCCAGCTCAGCCCAGTTCAGCCCAGCCCAGTTCAGCCCAGCCCAGTTCAGCCCAGCTCAGCTCAGTTCAGCCCAGCTCAGCTCAGCCCAGCTCAGCCCAGTTCAGCCCAGCCCAGTTCAGCCCAGCTCAGCCCAGTTCAGCCCAGTTCAGCTCAGCCCAGCTCAGCCCAGTTCAGCCCAGTTCAGCCCAGCCCAGTTCAGCTCAGCCCAGCTCAGCCCAGTTCAGCCCAGTTCAGCCCAGCCCAGTTCAGCCCAGCTCAGCTCAGCTCAGCTCAGCCCGGCTCAGCCCAGTTCAGCCCAGTTCAGCCCAGCTCAGCCCAGTTCAGCCCAGCTCAGCCCAGCTCAGCCCAGTTCAGCCCAGCCCAGTTCAGCCCAGTTCAGCCCAGCTCAGCTCAGCCCAGCTCAGCCCAGTTCAGCCCAGCTCAGCCCAGCCCAGCTCAGCTCAGCTCAGCCCAGTTCAGCCCAGCCCAGTTCAGCCCAGCTCAGCCCAGCCCAGCTCAGCTCAGCTCAGCCCAGTTCAGCCCAGTTCAGCCCAGCTCAGCCCAGCCCAGCTCAGCTCAGCTCAGCTCAGCCCAGCTCAGCCCAGTTCAGCCCAGCTCAGCTCAGCTCAGCTCAGCCCAGTTCAGCCCAGCCCAGCTCAGCCCAGCCCAGCCCAGCCCAGCCCAGCCCAGCTCAGCCCAGCTCTGCTCAGCCCAGCTCAGCCCAGCTCAGCCCAGCCCAGCCCAGCCCAGCTCAGCTCAGCTCAGTTCAGCTCAGCCCAGCCCAGCCCAGCCCAGCTCAGCTCAGCTCAGCTCAGCTCAGCTCAGCCCAGCTCAGCTCAGCTCAGCTCAGCCCAGCTCAGCTCAGCCCAGCTCAGCCCAGCTCTGCTCTGACTGCTGCTGGGTGTCTCCTGTTGTGACGAGCTCATTTGGTTCAGAGTTTTTACTAACAAATGTTGTTGTCCGGACGTCATGACGCCATGTCGACTCAAACTGGAGACTCACTCATTAGGCCGAGCTGTTGCGGATTGTGTTGCATTTGACTAGAAAGGCTCAGGTTATTTGCATATTTGGACGTCTTTTGGAGGTTTATAAGTAGCTAAAACACTACAGCGAGCGTAATTAGTCATCAAATCACAGCGTGTTTACCTCCTGTAGTATTTAGGGGCTTTTATAGTGGCATCTTCTCCATTTAAAGTTGATTAAAAGGTTGTCTTTAAATTCTGGTGTCCACATACAAAACGGCACCAAACTCCCTTTAGGAATTAACAGTTTTTAAAGATACTTTACGTTACAAAAACACAGTAAAATGCCTTAAAAAGTGACTGTAGAGCGCCACAAAAACACTGGAAGTCATACAAGGATATTAAAGGAAGGCTGCAGTGATACTGCAAGAGATGTAAACACCTTTAAGTACATTAAAAAGTCACTGATGATGGTTTATGTCACTGTTTCTTGATGTACGGTGAATTTTATGGGAGCTTGCATGAAGGGTTTTAGCATTTGTTTTAATGTGTTTTTACAATGTGTTCTGTTCTGTGTTTCAACTGGCTGTTGGTCCTCACACACTACCAGGCAATGTTACTGATGGCACCATTCATATACTTTATATCCTTTATGAGTCTTCTACTACTGTATAAACTCAGAGGAAGATCTGACGTGAAACATAAAATATATATAATAAAATACAAGCAATAAACAGGCATTAGAAGGGAATAAAATTATTTTAGGGCTGCTTCTAAGGCTGGTCAGAGTATAAACCAAACTTCACCTATTTTTCTGCTTATTTTAGTTTTGACAGTTTCACATTGAGACACTGTATTTATATATAAGCTTCGGTGCAGAGATTTACTGTGTTATTAGTTATACTTCTACTGCACTACATCTCAGACTGAATATTATACTTTTAACTTTAAGATCAACTTATGACGCCTTTTTACAGATTAAACTTAGTTCCACGTTTACCAGCTTTATACAATAAAGTGCTTCTTGTACTTGTTATACTTTAAGTACATTTTCCTGATAATGTTTATGTACTTTTACTTGTAAAGGAGTATTTTAACATCGTTGTACTGCTACTTTTACTACAAAGTACAGGATGTGAATGTACTGTGTGACTGAAGAACTGGTTTGATAGTATTCTGAATAAAGTGCAGTTGTTGGGGGGGGTAAAGCTGTAAACAGTACACACAGTGTGTACTCTAACTTCCTGCAGATGAAAGCATTATTACAGTTGTTCTAATCTGCCAGGAGTCACTCCGGGAGTGTTATGTAGTGAAACATGAATCCCTTTAGGAATAATTCAGTGATTTCTCCTCAGGGAGTATTATTAACACCGCCCCCCTCCCTTCCTCTCTCTCCTCATTGGCCCCGCCCACCTGATTTTGACCCCCCCTTGTATATAAAAAAGTTTTCGGTGTGTGGCGGCTCCCGAGGCTCAGACGCCAGAATGGAAACGCTCCTCTGCGCGCTCGCCGGCACAGCTCCCTCTCCTCCTGCTCGTCTTCTCCGTCTTAATTGCGCATCGGCACTCCGGCAGCAGCACACCGGGAGTCACGAGCAGCGCCGTTTGAAGTGAGGACGGTGATGAGCTGCCTGCGTCTGTGGAGCAAACACACGGTGGAGTGAACTTTAAACATGCTCCAGGTGGGATTTGGACTCAACCCTTCTCGGTTTGTGGAATATGTTGAAGGGGGACTTCCAGCTGGGCTGATGCTGATTAATGAAAGCATGACACGTTTTCTTCTCCTGCTGCTGCTCACAGAGGTGATGCTGTCTGCGTGAAGCTGCTCCAACTCAACAACTAAACACCGGAATAAAGAGGACTCTGCTTCCCGTTTCTGACAGGCGGCTGAGAATGACCAAAGACATCCACATAACGATGTAATAAAAAGATTTCCTGCACGCGCATCTTCGAGTGAATGGAAATAAACTGTACCGACTGGCATCCAAGTGCGTCAGACCTGAGCGGAGCGCCGTTACGCATGGAGACAGCTCGGGACTGAGAGGAGATTTTTCGCCTGTTCATATTTTATACTTTTTATGATTTTAACTCTGACAAAAGAGGGGAAAAGTTATTCTACTCCTCCTGAAACAGAAAATGAGTAGCTGTCTTTTCCGACTAGCACTCTTCGTGGCTTGCGTCCTCTCCATCCGCTGCACCTCTGAGCCCGGGACCGAGGCGGAGGCGCACGCGGCGTCCAGGAATACCTGCGCGTCCTGCGGCGTCGCTCAGCCGGAGGACCCCGAGTCGGGCCAGCTGAACGTGGACTTCCTGGAGGCGGTGAAGAGGCACATCCTGAGCAGGCTGCAGATGCGGGAGAGGCCCAACATCACGCACCCGGTCTCCAAGGCGGCCATGGTGACGGCGCTGAGGAAGCTCCACGCCGGGAAGCTGCGGGAGGACGGGAGGGTGGAGATCCCCAACCTGGACGGCCACCCGATGAGCAACGAGGTGCTGGAGGAGAGCTCCGAGATCATCAGCTTTGCTGAGAAAGGTGCGTGATGCAAATGTTGAGGCTTAAATTTCAGCTTTTCTGAAGGGAAGTGACAAAAATCTGACATTTCTAACCAGAAAGTTCCACCTGATTTAAACAGAATTACATTACACAAATAAACATTTTTTCACTAATTTTCTTTAAAAAAACCCCACAAAAAGCAAAAGAGAACCACAGTGTCAACTTATTTTTAAAAGAATTAAGAAAACATTTAGATTTTCATTGAGAAATTTTGAAATTCTCCAGTTTTGCTTCTGTTTTTACAGAAAATAAGATGCAGGACTCAGTGTCCTGCTTTGTCTGTGCAGGGAGAGAAGAGCTGACAGGATCTGAACTAGAAAGAAATCCTCCTGCTGAGTTTGTTTTTGAGAGAAGATTATGACAAAGCATCAGATTTTATCATCTCTTATCATCTAAAAGCGTTTAGTCTGGAAAAGTGGCATCAGTTTACCAAAAAAACCTTAAACTGAAGTCTGGTTTGACTGTGAGTGTGATGTGGCTTTATTAACACTCTGCAGGCTCATAAGAACGAGGCAGGTCACTTGTTGTACTCATGAAACTCAATATGTGACACGATATTTGATGCATGTAGCTGATGAATCGGGTGCTGCTCAGGGACTCTGCTCTCTCTCTGTGTGTGTGTGTGTGTGTGTGTTTAAAGTGTGTGTGGCTGTCTTTATATTCTGTCTGAATGAGAAACAACACATTGAACATGCTGATGTTGAACAGATGTTGATACAGGCACCTGAAAACCTGCCAAAATAAAAGCAGAGACGCTGCATCGTGCTGTTAAACTCCCAGACATCAGCTGCATTAATACTGTTTCTTTTACACTCCACCAGCCTCCTAAAGTCAGGCAAACCTCTCCAGTAGCAAGTGCTGATTTAGCCTGATATAAACTCTTTGGTTTGTCTGCTGTTAGAGAGTTAAGACTTTGTATTTTCACACATGAGAGATCAATTAAAGCTCGTGACTTTGCAGCTTTAAAAACTTGGAAAGAGGATGTTATTGTCTGGAAACATTGATGAGTGCGTTGGTGTGTGGAGAGCTCATTAGATTTTGGGTTGGGTTGGTTTCTTTCATTATAATTTGGTTTTTTAAAGCATGGCTGCATTCATGTGCTCGAGAAAAAAGTTGGACATCTGGGACTTCTTGGCTTCTACCCCAGTTGTGTTCACTTTCCTGGAAAACCCAACCGCGCACACACAAACACAGAGTTGGGCAGCTTTGCTCGGTGTCGGCGGAGGTTTGCTCCCCACTGAGAGCCTTTTAGTTTCAAATGTTTCTCTCTGTGGCCGCTGTGTTGCAGACCTTCCACCTCGACGCCGTCCGCTTGCCAATTGGCTGCGTTACCGGCACTGAGCGGCTGTCAGCGGGGACATGGCATGGCGACAAGGCTCAGAGGAACAATTTACTGAAAGGAGCCCAGCTGAAAATGATCAACGACACCACCTGCTTCGCCCACGTGTCCGTCCGTGCGCTCGCCTCCGAAAGTTGTGGCGCTCCGTGGAAACATCTGCTTTCCATGTCAACAAATCGCTGCTTCGCATCGGCAATCAGAGCTCTGAACCTGTGTGTGTGTGTGTTCATTATGTCTTGTGTCTGAGTGTGGTAGCGTTTGAGCTTTTGTGTCTCTGCCATGTGTGTCTTTGTGTGTGTTACTGATGCTTTCTTAACTGTGTGTGTTTCTACGAGTGTCTGTGTTGGCGTGTACATGATGCATCTACATCCAGTATATTGTGTGTATGTGTGTGTGTGTGTGTGTGTGTGAGAGACATGGCAGGGTTGTGTTGAATCAGTCCCCTCAGTATAAGGTCAGAGCTTTTGTGTCGGCCGTCGTGCAGCCTGAATGCAGATTGACGGGCTGAACCCTGCAGCCTGGCACCCCATTAGAATTCACAGTGTGTGTGTGTGTGTGTGTGTGGCTGGTGGTTTGTTAGTCTGCTGCATCGTTGTGACAGTGTTTCATGTGTTAGAGTTACTGCTCATGAACGCAGCTTCTGTGCAACGTTTGGGAAAATCACAAAAAATTGAGACTTGGGTTTGTGTTGACCTTAGTTGGGTTAGAGGTAACATGAGGAGCTTTCGATCATATCGTATGATCTTGGAAGTGCAGATGTTCAAATGTCCCGTTTTGTTCCAGAGCACCTGAAGGACTCCTCGCCCCGTGACGGCTTAAAAAGTCGAGGGCCCAATTGGGCAAACTCCTTCTGTTGATGAAGATCATGTAATATGACCAAAAGCTCCACATCAGCTACTAAGTGGACCTTGATAATTGTTTCGTCAGCTGCTGTTTAAAAAGTCAAGAATGAACTTTGAGCCTCGACTTTAAGTAGTTTTAAATACTTTTTTAAAAACATAATTTAGAGTTTAATGTGTAAACTGTTTCATAATTTTAAATAAGCAAAGTAACATAAATGCAAAATCTAGTGAAGTCGAGTCACCTCAGTCTTATTTCTCTCTTTTGATGTTTAATTCATTGACTAGCTGTTATACACATTATATTTTCTGCACGTTTTATTTAAATGAAGCAGTTTCTTTTAAAGGAAATTCTTCTGCAAATCAACAATTGCTTATAAACTAAAACTGAACTCTAACTTTCTATGTTTCCTACAATTATCTCCAGATTACACAGTGGTTCTTTTTGGGGGAATTATTAGGAAATTACAGACATAAAATTAAAGCATTATTCATCATTTTCTTTCCCCAACATGAATAAAGTAGTATGAGAAATATTGAATCTTTGATTTATTTATTTTGCTGGCCTGAAAGCCACCAACAGCCACCACGTTTAACCATTTGAAGGCCGAGGATGTCATGCACTTAACTTCCCCATGTCATGTCATGTTGTGTCATTGTTTGCCTGAGAACTGCGTTTTGGCAAAGCTGGCCTAAAATCCAGAAGAGAGTCAACGTTTTTGTAGCCACAAAATGTTGTGCTTTTAGGACCTCATGTCGGCAAAATGCGTCTGGTTTTAAAGCTTCTTTTGGCCTTTATTTAGGTTTTCACTGCTATATTAGAAATGGTAGTTTTGGGAAGCCGTGGTGGAAGTAACTTGCATGTTACACAATGGCGTCTTTGCTGCAACACACTGTGGTTTATTTATCTGTCTGTTATTCCTCACTAAACATCTGCGGCTGTCACCAGAAAGAAATCAAGACCTAAATATTTGCCTGATGTAGTTAGAACAGCTGCACGATGATCACTTTATTAAAAATATTGCATGTTTTTGACACTTTTTGACCACTTGATATCAATTATGACTTTGCATTGATACCAGAAAATGTTGAGCAGTTGGATGTTATCAAACCCTCCTGCTCCTTGACTTGATGTGAGCTATCTCCTCCTCATTAGCATCTCGGACAATGCAGCTGGTCATCTGTGACTAATTAATTCGCTCTCAAACGTCAATTAACTATCCTCCTCGATCTCGTTGTAAGGCGGCCACTCCCCAACAGCCGCAGAGCACTTGTTTATATCTACATTAGGTTTGAGACGTCGCTTTGATCCCTACAGTTTAGAGTAAGTGGGCAAGTCAGGGTTTCAGCAGTTTGATAGAATATGTGGTGACAGATGAACATGTACCACCTGTGAAATCTGCACCTGCAGCTCAACTTAACCTTTGTTTTCATTTTTCCAGGCACTTAATGTTATCGTTCTTGATTTTTATCTTGCCTGGGTGACAGCGGAGCTCTAATCTGCAGGCCCGTTGTGCAGCAGTGTGTGATCTAACATCCGAGTTGCTGAGTAATGGCTCAGAGATTACCTCGCCTCATGATGGATGAGGTGATGCATGTGGAGGCTCGCTAAAAAGCACAGCGCTAGCTTTGATGATCGGCAACAAAGTCTGTTCCCTCTAAAACTTTGAATAATCTTTCATATTTGTACATTTCTGTTTTGTAACAGTATTGATGCAACCTGCAGCCAATTCATGAACGTTTTGATGATGTCTGGTTGCTCTTTTCCTGGTAAAAACCCTCCGGTATTCAGGATGTTCTGTTTTGCAACTTCAGCCACGAAATCTCAAGTTCATCCGCTGGACTCCGTGTCCTCCGATTTCTCACTGACTGTCAGTCTCAATTCCTCCGGGTCGGCTTCGCTCAGAGTTCAGGAGGTTCAGACCTGATGAATGGCTCTAATCTTCTTCACCTGACAGCTGTCAATCAGCTTCTCCATGTGATCTCCTTGCATCTCTGTAGCACTGGTGCTGGTGGTGTGGTCCGCCATTTGGGCATTTAAAATTAAAAAAAAGCTAGAGGTAGCAGGTTTGATCGCAGTAACAGCCACTGAACGCTCTGTAAGCATCTCAAGTACCTAAAATGCAAAACACAGTAGATTAAGGAGACCGTTGCTTCTAGTCCTGAGTGTGCCGAGTCCTGTTCCATCACACCATCAATTACAAAGGAGTACTCTCAAGATATTTACATGTCTCCGCTCAAGAACAAAACTTTATCCTGCCTTAATGGGAGCACTGGCTTGCAGAAAGGCCCAATAAAGAAAGAGATGAATTGCAAATACATACAGAGCACAAAAAAATATATAAACGTATCTCTGACTTTATTATAAAGACACTGAAAGATGTTGAATTCATTTCACATTGTGTTTTCTGTTCCCAAGGGGTCTGGATCCCTCAGTTGCTCTCCTTCCAAACCTTTTAATCATTCCACAAATGAGTTGATGGTCCCCAAATAAAAAGCCTCTGACCATTTGCAGTCTGCTGCAGGAGCAGCCATGGCTTCTGAGAACCAGCTAATGTCATGTAAATGGTTTTTCTTGCGTCTTCATTCTTCCAGTTTGTGCTGCATCTCCCGCGCTGCCTGGCCCTGCGACACGCTCTCAGGCCTCATTGTGAGGACAGTTAGGCTCCATAAGATCTCATTTTCAGGCAGCATTCAACACAAAGCCTTTGAACCTTTGTGTGTTGCTCTCTTAAGCCCCCCACCCCCACCCCTTCTCATATTTGCTCCGATCCGGAGGCCAAGTGGCCCTGCGCCCAACGCCTTCCTGTCACAGTCCGCAGGATCTGTGCTGCCACCCTGAACTGAGGGGAGGCCAGTGCCTGTTGTCTTACTTTAAGCTGTTCCCAAGTTCACCCCCACCTACCCCCCATCCCTCCAGTGCTCAATCCCCTTTGCAACCGCCTGGTCTTCAAAATGTTCCTCATGAGGAAGAGCTGACAGAGCTGACATAACTGTCCCCAGTTCTTACAGATGTTCAGTTTTTGGTGGTTGTTCTCAAAAGTTCGTTAACAAATATATGACTTTGTTTCACAGGCTTTTGTAGTGTTACTTTATTAATAATCAAATCCTCTATGTGTTTTTGTTCCTCAGATGAGATGGTGACATCCAAGTCTGGCCTGTTCTTCCAGATCTCCAGTGAGGGGAACCATAACCTGTACGTGACGGAGGCCACCCTCTGGCTCTACTTGAAGGTGCTGCCGTCTCCATTGGAGGTGCGTCCAAGGCGGAAGGTGACGGTGAAGGTGTACTACCAGGAGCCTGGCCTCGGCAGCAAATGGAACCTGGTGGAGAAACGGGTGGAGCTGAAGCGCAGTGGTTGGCACACCTTCATGCTGACCGACGCTGTCCGGTTGGTGTTTGAGAAGGGCGACCGGCGCCAGAACCTGGATGTGCGTTGCGAGGGCTGTGAGGCAGATGGCGTGGTGCCCATCCTGCTCAACCACAATGACGAGTCCCACCGGCCTTTCCTGGTGGTGCAGGTGCGGCAGGCTGACAACCAACACCGGATCCGCAAGAGGGGGCTGGAGTGTGACGGCAGCAACAGCCTGTGCTGCCGCCAGCAGTTCTACATAGACTTCCGGCTCATCGGCTGGAACGACTGGATCATCGCACCGTCGGGCTACTTTGGGAACTACTGCGAGGGGAACTGTCCAGCCTACATGGCAGGCGTTCCCGGTTCGGCCTCGTCCTTCCACACAGCGGTGGTGAACCAGTACCGCATGCGGGGGATGAGCCCGGGCTCCATGAACTCCTGCTGCATTCCCACCAAGCTTAGCACCATGTCCATGCTCTACTTTGATGACGAGTACAACATCGTCAAGCGGGATGTTCCAAACATGATCGTGGAGGAGTGTGGTTGTGCTTGAGTATGTTTTATTCTTGTTTATTTAAGGTGGAACTGAAGAACTTAACTGTAAACAGATTCACAATATTACAACAAAAAAAATGAATATAGAAACAGAATATTTATGGACGATGGAGAAAACATGCGCACACACAACCTCATCCACACATATCTACACACCCTCATGTATGCCTGCACAAAAACTTGTATATATATTTATGTTTGTTGATATATTCCGTTATATTCTCTGGTGGAAAACTGATTCTGTCTAGAAGTGATTCAGTCTCCTTCGAGGGGACGTGAAGAGTTATCTTCCAAATCTTTAAATATCCACTTTGGAAAACAATCAATCTCTGAAGTTCTTCATTAAATATCTCTAAGATAGTGGGGATCTGGTTTGCTAAAGTGTTCAAGACTTACATAACCTACTAGCCTTTATAAAGCAGCATCATTTGATGTAATCAGTCATGTTGTTAGAGTAGGTACAACTTGTTTAGAAGTGGGTATCTTGTTTAAACTCTTCATGTGTAGAACATAAAACCAAGCTTGAACATGAAAATAACATCTCCAAAGGAGGTGTAGGGAGCCTTACATGAGTCACAAAGAAAGGTTGGGAGGGTTCAACTATGCCTCTTTCAAGAGCAGTGTGTGCAAACACGTGGGACAAGCACTGAAAATGTTGATGCACCAGTCAAACTACATCAACATACAGCACTTCTGGCCAGGAGTCACATTTACACTACGTCTTAGAGAAACTTTGTTCCATGATAAAACCGGCTTCAAGATGATACGAACATTTGGACGCATTCCAGAAATGGATGGAAACAGACATTATCAACGTTATCTGTAGAGACTTGTCAACAAGGTTTCTGTTACACTGACGCTGTCACCAAACCGTGAAATAATCCTTCAAACTGACAACTAAACAGGTAGACTTGCCAGTGTGAGGTGTCACACCTGAAATTCAAAAAAAAGTCTTAACTGTTTGGAGGTTGTGTTTCCAGTTGTTGATATGCATCTCTTCACAGCTCTGGATTCTTCTCTTTTCATTATCTTCATTGTTGAGGAAGCACTGTATCATGTTTCTGAAAGTTGGACAGGTACTGCTATTTTAACTCTTATCAACCAGGTGTAAGGGTTAAATCTACCCCTAACTTCTTATGGGATTCCTACTTTGAAACAATATCTCCCCTCAAATTACAAAACTGTGCACCAAATTAACATCTTTAAGTTCTTACCTTCACTCAATCTGACACTCAACTATGAAGTATTCGGACTTAATACAGTCTGGTTTTGATCTTGGACTGTGAGATATGAACATATTTAACTCATCTTTAACAAAGGTGAAGGTGTACTGCTGCCCACCACAAGTACAATTTAGTATTTAAGGTTTAAGTGTCAGCTAAAAGTTTGGAATCTGAAGATTTCAGTAGTCAGTTAACAACACAAACCAGTCCAGCTCTGCTCAAAGGGAGTACAAGGTCTGATGCACCATCCAAAGTTTAAATAACTTCCACCCTTCCTCCTTGGTCTTTGTATCATTAAAGTAATAAAATCCTTTAGTTTTCCAAGGACTACGCCATCTTCCACTCCTGGTTTGGGTTGTTTGAATATCAGGAACGACCTCACATTTATCCGTTTTTGTTAACATTTGGATATTGCAAGCAAAACCCTCCTTCACCTTTCATCAGCTTCTCCTTGAAGAAGTCTCGATTCCTTCCAGTTGGTTAAATCACAAAATATTTAACTAATTTCAGTCAGTGAAAGTGAAAAGTTGCTATATTGCTCAGTTTAGTGATGGTGCAGCTTCGCACTTCCTGACGCACACTTTGATAGCACTTGCAGAGTGAAATGCCTTTAACGAGCCCTATGTGGCACACCATTGCCCACAGTCCTTCTAAAAGAAATAAGTGCCGCATGAGCTATGCAATGTATAGTATTTTCCCATATACCAGACAAGCTGAACTTAAGCTCTTCTGACAAACTATTACCAATACTTGAAATGTAATGTGTGTGGCAAGCAGGGGCAGGTTGGGCTTTGGCTAGGAGGCAGGAGGAGGCAGAGAGCTTCCCAACGAAATGCTGTCTTGTGTCTGTTAATGGTTGGAAATGTGTTTCTGGTAGTAGATAATGACGTCTTGTACTGTAATAGAAAGATTAGATTTGATCTTTAGCTCCACTCAAAAATTAATACAAGTCAAAGATTGAAAAAGCCAGCTAGTCATTTGACAACCCTAACAACATCTCCGAACTCCGAAATGTAATT
This sequence comes from Macquaria australasica, assembly GCA_005408345.1. Classification (NCBI taxonomy): domain Eukaryota; kingdom Metazoa; phylum Chordata; class Actinopteri; order Centrarchiformes; family Percichthyidae; genus Macquaria; species Macquaria australasica. The sequence goes on along the minus strand of SEMN01000361.1, from coordinate 489,515 downwards.
GCTGCCTGGGTCATGTTTTTTCCAGTCCATGTAGCACTACTTTCAAAGTGGAAGGAACTTATAGCTGTTGCAGATTAGTTGTATATAAACATAATTTTTAGGAGACAGGGTTGGAAAAACATTGCGTCTGCTGCATCTTCTGTATTCTTGGAAACAGACAAAGACGGCAGCTGGAAGCGACACATCTCTTTGTCCATCTTGTGTAGCGTGACAAAAATATCAATGCATTATTATAGAGCAGTGGAAGTATATTTTTGCTTGAAATGTACTGGATAATTGAACCTCTTCAGGCCTCAAAACATTATTCAAACATGACCGTCAAAGAAGGAGTAATAACATGTTGGTTGAACCAGTGACAACTTGCAGACTTATATAACCTATGACAAGTGTTCGCAAGTAGACATATCTTTGTTTTAGGGGGACAGAAGCCAAAAAAGGTTGGGAGCCTTCTTAAAGAAAACATTATAGATTCATATAGATAAATAAGCCTGATATGAAAGGTGATATGTCACTTTCGGCCACCGTTTGTGTTTGGAATCGAGTAGCATCTTGTGAAACTGGTTAGAAATCTGCTTAATCTGTTGGTGTTAATGAATAACCTGTCGGGTTTTTTAAAGATTACTTTTACTTCCTTTATGTAATGATCAACTGAAACCTCTGAAATATAAAAAGAGGCTAACTGGGGCTAACTTTGACCCAAATGTGATGCACGAGTAGTGATTTTGGTGTCTAAATGAATGTGTCCCAGCGGAGTTCCCATCGTGGCCTGTTCGGCACCGAAACACACTTTGAGACACAGTTTCAGGCCTCAGTCACTTTGACATCACTTTGATATTTTCAGGTTAAACATTTCAGCGACCTGTTATTTTACTGGTCCATTATACTCTGCTCACATTCACAGGCCTCAACACTACCAGGTACACATTTAAGAGGAATACCTGAAGTTCAGGTACAGCTCATTAACTCGCCTCTTCCCGCCTTCTGTCCGACGCTCGACCCCGACTTTGCCTGCCACTGTAATCTTTCGCTTGTTCTTCAAAGCGAATGGTTGTTAGAATATTTGCACTGAGGAGCTGTGTGACTAGAAATAAGAAAAATGAAATAAATAGAAACTGCCATTGAAAAAAAAAAAAGTTATTTTTATAGAAGCAAAATTGAGCTCTGTTCAAATGTATTATACCTAATCATGGAACCAAAGAGGCCAAGAGGGTTAGCTATTGAAAGATGGCAACGCCGTCATGTTTTTGTTGTAAATGACTTTGTGACAGTTAAAAGAGGCCTAAACACTGTATCAGGGTATAATATCAGTCCATAATCAGCTTAATCTCTTTTCTATTTTGTACCTAGACATGGAATATTTCATATTTTTTCATCAAATTACTTAAATATTCCTAGTTTTCTTTCTTCTTTTTGTTAGCTCTCGTTACAGAATCATTTAGAGTAAAGCACACGCCATCTGATCCCTGTACAGTCGATGTAACATATGAATATGCTTTTGAAATATTTTGTTCTTTGTAATTGTTGAAAAATAAATTTCTTATTACCAATTGTATGGATTTGTTGTTGTGTCCTACTTTACACTGTGGAATATATGTTAACTAAATATATAAATCTAATGTTAGAATGAAGAATAATTAAACAAGGATTTGATTTCAGCTTGTGATATTTTTCAACACATGATGCTACGTGGGCATTTTGGTCGATACTCGAGGTTCAGTACCATGCCTGATAAAGTACTGAGTCTCCAAGATGACAACAAAGTACAAGCAGTCCATACAGATGCTCAAAGGCTGGTCCTGATAAATACTTTCCAAAACTGCATCCCAGAAGCTCACTAACTGCTTTCCAACTCCTGCAATTTTTGCTGAGATTCTCAGGGGTGTAATTTCCACTTTCCAGAATAATAACTTTTGCTGCCACCGCCCTCTTTTATTGCTTTAGTTTGATTCATTCACTAAATCCTCTCTAAAGTGCGTCCAGCTGCTAAAACTCTGAGTCTATCAAAATCTTGAATTGCTCATTTGGTTTGCATTCAGTATTACCATACACTGACAGCAATTAAGCTTACATCAGTAGCGAGCAACTTCCTGACTCTTTTTGCCCCGTGTTTCGCCTCTCAGGCAACATACAGGCTGCAATATCTTGCTCTGGGGCTGTAAGACTGCAGACACGACTCAGGGCTGAAAAAACTTCCTGCACATGTTTTTATTTAAAGATAATCCTCCTAAAAAAAAGATGCTAGAATTGAACACCAGTTTAAGATAATGCAGCACTGCTCTTTGTAGTGAAGTATTGGGTTTAAAGGTCCATTGTTGAAGTTTTGCAGCGATTTAGGTTTTATTTTTAGTATGCCAACATTATTATGGAAAGCATGATAACCAATTTGATCATAATGTGTTATCTGATAGATGTGTCATGCAGCAGGTGAGGTCTGAGGTCCTCGGGGCTGGGAGTAAGAACAGACTCCTCTATAGAGCTCTATATGAGCCCATTGAGGCACACAAAGGCTCTTAACAGACCTAATTATACCTAAGCAAATCTCAGCAGGACTTCAAGGGTCAAGTGTTTGACCTCTGGGGTCACACCCTGCATGATTGGGAGGAGAGACGCAATCGACTACAACCGGTGCAGCGTTAGCAATTAGTGTTGATTTAGTTTTTGCCCACTGACCGGACCTGTAAACATGTTCACATGCACGACAAGAAATCAGACAGAAAGGTAAAGAAATATCTGAACCACTCGCAGGTTCATGACTTTGACACGCAGACGTCCATCAAAAGCATAATTGCCCCTAAAAATAATCTGGTAAGTGTCAGCCGAAGTCATGCGAAATGTTGTATTTAAGTGGTGTGAAATGATATGTTTCAGAGAGAAAACAGTCGCCCCTTAATCTGACAGGTGATGAACGGCTGAGTCAACTGCGACATTGTCTGCTGCTGCTCAGGAATGAGAAAGAGAAAGAGAGACGGAGACAAAAACAAAGACAGAGAAGAGGGCGTTAAGACAAAGAGGGAGAGGTAAGTGTGTTTTTCATGTTGCAATGTTAGAATGAAACTGGATCGCAATAAGGAAGAAGGGCAGAGAGGCTCATATTCTGCTGCAGAGGACGGGAGAAGTGGTGTCGCTCCAGAAATCTACTTGCAGTTACTCTATGGAGTGATGTGACACTTTGTTCAGTCATTCATGTTCCCCTCAGGATGAACTGCAATGACTTATTGATGACCAAACACCTGCAGAACTAATGACATTCCCATCAGCCTCAGCTGTGTTTACTGCTGATTAGCAAATGTCAGCATGCTAACACGCTAAACTGAGATGGGGAACATGGAGAACATTATACCTGCTAAACATCAGCACGTTAGCATTTAGCTCAACGCACCGCTGTTCCTGCGTGCAGCCTCACACGGCCGCTAGAATTTTGTTAGCATCAACAAATACAGTTTACAGTGTGTCTGTGATTAATATTCATTGGATGTGTTGTAGTTGAAAGCTAAAAAAATAATAATTGTTTTATCTTAAATATTAGTGTTTGGTAAAGTAGAAAATGCACATTTGTTTTAAGAGGATAGCCTTTAAACCGCAGTATTAAGGTTCAGCTTTCTTGTCGTGTCTTGCAGACAGTTGAAACAACTGGTGTTATTATATTGTTGTATTATTAAGACTGATGAAAAGAGGCCACAAAAGCACATTAGAAGAAGTGAAAATGGGCATTGAATCCATAACAAGTTGAGTTTTCTTGGAGGCACCTTCTAGTGGCCATTAGAGGAACTGCAGGCGCTCTAGTTTTATAAAAACAAAAAACAAAACACAGCCACAAAGTCCAGACATTCTTCAGCGGCGGTAGGGTGAGTATGTTTTGTCAAAGCAGCGGGCGTGCAGAGGAATTAAGTTGAGAGTTCAATTATAGAGCGGACTTTGTGGTGATGTCAGGTGACACACGAGAGCTGTTTTATCATGTTGCTCGGCATTAGCAGGTCCACCACAAAACACAGGAATGTTAATGAATAGAGCCCCGGGGCCTCGCTGTGTGACACACACTTACCTCAGCTGATTATGCTGTCGTGAAGTTTGGCAAGCTAAAACTGTTATGTGTTTTGACAGTGTGGCGGCTCTGACAGACACATGAGCGGCACAGAATGTGTTCTTTCTGCAGATCTAATTTGTTTCAGGACCAGGAGAAGTTATGAATCATCAATCTTACATTTGCAGTATCTGTCGCCTGGAGGGAGGGTTTGGAAAGTGCAGTGAAACGGGGGCGCTCGTCTCGCCAGGCTGTAATTCCCCTCTTCAAATCAGATCTTGATTGCATGCAGTCTGCAGACGGGGTTTAAAATTAAAAGCACATAAAATATAATTATCATACTTCATATTAAACAACACATGGCATCAGGTGAGTTGACAACTGCAATCATTTCTTTCACAAATACAACCTGAATGCTTCTTAACCAAAAGAAAGTTTTTTGGGTTCTGCCAATTTTGGCGAGGTGACGAGAGGATGGTACGTTTGACACACTGGCAGTGCGTTCGTTTATGTGGCAACTAAATCTGAGTGGAAATAAGACCTTTTCCTGAACGAGGGAGGTGGAGAAACATTTCTGACAGTGACATTTCAGAGGAAACCACTCTGAACATTTCTCACAAAGGTATTTCTTGGTTTCTTGCAGGTATATTTGGACTTGGTGTGGACAAACTTTTACTGTGAAGTTTAGTGAACTCACGGTTATCTAAGCTGCTTTGTAGGTCAGTGGAAGAAACGATTTTTAGGTGCCTGAGCAAGCTTGTGGAAAACCTTTGGCTGGGACACACCAACGCAGTCACATTACCGTCAATTCAAGTGACATGCCTGCAGCCTGCGTGTTGAATAGACTTCAGGCTCCCACAGAATATTAGGAGAATGTTGGGATTTTCCATCTGAGGAAAATCAGGGGACAGTCGACGCGCTCTCAGAGGAAAATGTGGGATTTCAACGCTACAGGTAGATGATATCAAAAAGCCATTTTCTTGCGTTTGAGTAGAATTCAAGATGTGGAAAAATCAGAGGTTTCATCTCATTTCCCAAACGCTGCATGCCCCTTTGGGAAGTTCATCCTTCTGTATTCTTAAAAAAGAACAGGTTTCTCTCCGCAAAAGGAGGATAGTCACTTATTATCCCTCATTAAGCACCATAACTCAGGCTAATTTTACTGCAGGTGTTGAAAAATGTCTCCTGTTTCGAAGGAACTCTACTCTGGCGTTTCCAGGACAAAGTGTTTGTAGCTGCAGTAGTAACAGATAGATAGAGATAACACATCACATTATTAAGTGTTTAACAAGGACTGTGGGCCTGTTGAACAGCGGACGGATCAGTGTGCAGGCACCTAATGATAATTATTTGGTGAAGCAGGAATATTCATTGCATCTATTGCCAGAGCTTGTGACCTTTGACCTGTGCTTGCAGGTGTTTGCTTGGACAAGTGGAAGGTTGAGGTATTTAGAGGTTCATGGGACCCACGTTGGGCCAGGTCCAAATTATATTGTGCTTAATTGAGCCTCAGGTCTGTGTGTCAGTGATACCTGAGTGGATCCATTCAGACTCTATCACCTGGTGCATCAACATCACATCACATCCCTGTTGGATCTGGTTTCTGCTTTGTTTCTTTTTTCTAGGGATCGGATTGGTTGGTCAGACGGACATAACTCCACAAATACTGAACGGACTGACATGAAACCTAGTACAGTCATTCATGGTCCCCAGAAGATGAACCCTAATGAGTCTGGTGATCCCGTGACTGTTCCTCTAGCGCCACCATGAGGTTGACATCTTATTGGTTTACAGTAAAATGTCTCAACAACTGTTGGATGGATTTCCATGAACTTTAGTTCACACGTTCATGTTCCCCTCAGGATGAACTGTAATGACTTTGGTGATCCTCTGACTTTTCATCTAGCGCCACCGTCAGGTCAACATGTTAATTTGTGCAGTACTTTGTTTTATGACCAAATACCTGCAGAACTAATGACATTCCTAGCTAATGTTAGCACGCTAACATACTAAACTAAGAGGGCGAACAGCATGCTAGCATATTTACTTTTCACTCGAGCCAGTGCTTCTTTTCTCCTTTATTCCTGACTTTTGTCCTTCCTTCTTCAGCTGATCTGAACGTTTGAAAATCCCTAAAACTGCTGGGAAAACAGTTGTTTACAGTTTAATTGCAGGACTTTGGCTTGTAATGGAGTATTTTTCCACTGCCGTGTTGCCAAATCTAAGTCAAGTATTTGGGTAATTTTTCCACCGCTGGTTTCTTGTAATGTGGGCGATCTGGCATTTTTCTGTACTTCAGCACTGTGAAAAACAGTCACTAACACATAAACATAAACACATCTAAGAGCCCTTCAACATTTCAGACAAGTGGAAACTTTCACGTCCAGCGGAAAGAGACGGGGAAAACGTGACGGGAGCCCGGCAGCGGACCTGAATGAGCTGCAGGGAGAGGAGAAGAAGAGGGATCTGAGGGGCGTCGCTGCTCGTTCTCATGTATTTATGGTGGAGAATGACTGGAATGTTCCACTGCACTTATCAAAATATGCATGTTACATCTCCAGGTTTTCTTTCGCCCGAGGCATCAGCAGCCTGCAGCCCGCAGCCTCATCCTCACCTTATCGGTCTTCTGTGGTTTCTTCCACACGCTGTAAAATTAAAGTGAGGGTTGGAGCTGACATGTTCACCACCTCACCTCTGATACAGGATGTCCTCTGGGGGAAAACACCGCTGTCTTATAGGGTGACTTATAGCTCAAACTCTTAAAGAAATGAGGGTCAGAAACAGTTTTACACGCTGGTTTCTCTGCAGTTTAAATGGTTTTTAGAGTGAGTTTAGATTAACTGATCTTTCTACGACATGGTGCTCCAGGTGTAAATGGATCAATCAATCAGAAATAAGACAAAATAACAAAAAACAGATAGATAAATCATCTTAATTACTCTTCCTGTAACCCTAGATTATGGAAGCCCATTTTTTCCAGGAAAATACAAAACTAGATGAAAAGTCTCTCATAATTTTGATGTAAAATCCTAATTTTGACTTAATTTTACATGATTTTAAATTAGTATATCATGATTATGACTTTCTGTGCCATGCCTTTGCCATAGTAATCATAATCTTGACTTCATATCTCATATTTGTAACTTAATATTTCATAATTTTGGCTTGATTTTAAATTGGTATCTTGTTATTTTGACTTACCATAAGTACTGTTAATCTATTTTTTCTTCCTCTGGTGGGTTTCGGCCTCCATATTAGACTTTTATTTATACAGCACATTTCATTCTCAGGGAGAGACAGTGTGCTACACATAGTTTCCCCATTTACAACTAAATCCATCAAGTGCAATGGAAAAACACAACCACAACAAAACTAATCAAATTAAGAGAAAAGGAATGTTTTGCAATTTGCTTTTTAAAGAATGTTAATGTTGGAGCTCAACTAAAATATTTCAGCTGTTAGGGTCATGAAAACCAAAAAACAGTCATAAAATTTAACTAAATGTAGCAGCAATGAAATGTAAAAGCAAATGAAATAAATAAACACGAAAAGTATTTGAAAACAGAGAAATGTGACCAAGAATGGCTGGAGTTTGGTGCCACAGTTTGGCTCGGCACTGGGAAAGCTTCAGCCTTTTTTTTTAGGAGAATTCAGGTGTTAATTCAGCCCTCTAAAGATGCTTGTGGGTCTGGCTTGTGGTTTCCTCCTCGGCTTGTTGTTGCTCAGATACCTCCTGACTCACGCTTCAGGCATTTCACTTCACCCGCAGCCTCTCCGGTCTTCTTCAGAACTCCGGCCGCTGCAGCACTGTCTGCAGGCGTGCCGCCCCGAAAACACTTGTGGATATTAGAGTGTGATGCTTCAGGACGCAGCTCGGGGATCATACGTGTGGAGATGAGTCACAGTCTGAACGTCTCCACATCTGAAAATAAGCCGCAAGTCTCCGAATCACAACAACAACAACAACTCCTCCCTGATTAGCCAAGACAGCACGCGGGACTCCTCAGATGACTGCAAACAAAGTCTTGTAGCGCCGGTTTAAGAGGTTTAAGAGCAAATAACAGAAAGGTTGAAGGTTTACTTATGATTTTAAAGTTATTATTTGCAGAAATGCTTGTCCCCAGGGGGAATAATTCTAATCTTCTGACATTGTTCTTTCACACACGGTGGATTTTATGATAATAACTATCTTATACTTAACAGTGCTGATGAGGTTGTTACTGAGTGCAGTGTCAGAGAAGAAAATGTGTTGTATGCAATCATTTCTACATGTTTTTGGGGGGTCTGAGGAGCCCTGTTCATGGACTGCATGTCTGATTAAACCTTGTTCGACCACCTATCTTTTAAAAGTTTTTTGGGGGGTATTTTTATGCCTTTATTTGTCAGTTTACAGTCACGTGTTGACAGGAAATGAGGGGTCGCTGCTTTAAACCCCCAGGTCTTTCACTGCTGAACTGTAAGACGCTATTTTACTATGACAAGTAACTGGAAGAAATGGCTGCAGCTGAAGAGTTGACCCAGTTATATTACTGTAATAACGGCACCTCAAGGTCGGACTTCAGTATTTACTCATGACAGCCGTGCGGCAGCGTGAAGAAGGTGTTTCAGTACATAAGAGAGTCCTCCTCACATTCAAGGACCCAGGTTTATCAAAGGAACAGTTTGATGTTTTTGGGAAATAGAGCAGAGCTCAGAGTCAGGACGTGGTTAGCCTAGCTTAGCATAAAGACTGGAAGCAGCTAAACAGATAGCATGGCTCTGTCGTATCTCATTTCTGTACACAAACAGAAATGTAAACATGTTGAATGTCGACTGAAGGAGGCCAGAATTTCTTTTCTGACAGTATAAGAATACATTATAACTCTTCGTCATCTGTTCGTCTTCATCTATTTCGTCTTCATGTCAGTCCGGCAGAATTAGAGGTGATTCTTCATTAGAGATCCAAAAGCTTCTGTTCTTCAAAATGAGAACAGAACAGAACATTTATTCTATTAAAGTTTATAATCGCAGTTTCTGCTTTTACACATTTGTTGACATAAACTCAGATCATTATGTGACCAGAGAGAAGCCGAACTGGGCCCCAAACCTCACTTTAGAGTTAAACCACGGGAGGTGCTGGTCTGATCAGCTGATCAACTTCCTTTTGAGTGTTTCCATTGAGGAGAAATTGAGCGATGCAGTCTTTTCAGGATTTTAAAAATGGTGGTCAGCAATGATGTAATTCCTCTTGTACTTTACTTCTTTTTTTTTTTTTTTGGGTAACGGGGGTGTGGCACATTGTGCTCCCTAAACGCTGCAGATGGTTGGTTAAGCCGGACCTGCTGCTGCTGGATCACTGCGTCCAACTGACCCTTCACGGTGCGCCGCCGTTGACGAGCGTCCTCCGGTCATCAATATTCATGAGGACGAGAAGAAGCCTGCCGTGGAGAGAAAACCGGCCCGGCCTCATTAGAATATTCATACCGCCGAGGGTTCATGAGAATGACGTTCAGGCCTAATGACTATTCATGAGGTGGTCTAATCTGATGGTTGAGAAGGAACCGTTTTCAGTGGAAACGTCGCCCCCTCCGATGATCAGCACCTCTAATAATGAGAGCCTCATTCACAAGTGTACAGTGAGCAAGCTGCCATTTTTGTTGCCTGATTAAGCCTGATGCTTATCCCTGTATCTAGGTCAGGGAGAGGCATACCAAAAGCATTAGAGCATCAAGAATCGGGCTGATGACTTGTTTAAGAAGACATACTGTACACTGGGACATTATTTAACTGTAACCAGCAGCTCTGACAGCACAAACAACCTCCTGCAAATAAGGATCTCATACCTTTTTCTTCTCAGGAGCTTTTTTGTCTCCCTTTCTTTTTGTCTTTGTCTTTTTTTTTTGTGACATTTTTATTGTTGCTCCCAGTGCCCAAGGAAAGTAGGACAGAGCAAGTTGCAAAAGGCACAATGGGGGACAGTTTGCTTTTCTTGGTAACTCCCAATTAGGCATTGTTCTCACTTGAAATGTTTCTTTTGAATAATTGACAGTAATTTAGAGGAAAAAAAAAAAAGCACATCCATTATCTAAATCAGGCCACGTGTCTCTCCAGGCTTACATCAGTATTATTTAAGAGCTCTCATTTGAGTGAGGCACCTACGATGTTCCCTCGGAGAGTTAACCGTGTGCCATGCAAAGATCCTGCCGTGTTTCTTCTTCCTCCTCCAGGACTCACAGGTTGTGTCCAGGCAGGTTTGGTCTTGTTTCGAGGCTAAGCTCTTTGAGTAAAGGGTTAAAAGCTTCGTTACAGGAGCGCCGTTATGCCTGATTTACTTTTTTTTCCTCTTTCTCTCTAAGGGTGCTGGGTCCCTGTGCTGCTGCTGAGTCTCTCTAGGGCACATACTTGTGGGGCACATATATTCTCTCTCATTAGTTCTGCAGATTTGGGGCCCTCAGGGTACTCCTGTGCACATGTGTTGGGAGTGTGGTTCCCACTGTGCTCTGCAGCCCTGATTGAGTCTCTGATTGCCTTGACATTAAGGGGGCTGCAATTCTTGTGTCATGCCTGGCCTGATGAATTGGCGTTGCAGGAAGGGGAGGTGGGGGTCGGTGCACACTGAGCTGTTGTTGTCGCCCAGAGGCTCGCGGCTCGTAGGCTGCCGCTCGGGACTGCAGGACTGATGGAATCTGGCTGCAGCACCTGAAGGTTAAAGGCAATGGGATCCTGATCAGCGCTAATCAGCTCTGAGCTCGGGGCTGGACTGAAGAGGCTGCCTTGTACCGTGTGTACCTGGATTACCAAGTCTAATAAATCTCTTATGATGTATTATTATACTCTTTTAATATCTCCTCTCTCATTTTTTTTTACCAGTCAGGCAGCCATTTAACTAAATGGCACAGAAAACGTAAGTTTTAAATATGTTAAACTGTTGAAAGCTGAAGCTAAACACATTTTAAAAAGGATTTAGAGGATTCGTTAAAATGCTGTTTTTTGCTGCTGTAGACTTGAGACTTGAGACTTGGACTTGAGTCAGACTTCAGCCTGAGTTGACTTGGCACAAAATAAAGACTGCGACAGGCGTGTCTTTGATTACTCGACAGCTCAGCTCTCTGTGTTTCCTGTTACCTCACTAGGTGAAGATGAACCCGGTTTAGTTCATCCACCAGAGCATTTGCAGCTCTACATGGTTTGCCTTTTGTCAGCTGACCAGCAGTTAAAGAAGATGGGAGCATGCAGATCATCATAAAAAGACCTATGGTTAGGGTTAGGGTTAGGGAAAGACTGAGGCCACAGTTAAAGCAAGCATTAATTGCAGCTCTGAGATGAGAGACGCTGCACACCCTAACTTTCCCCCTCACTAACACACGTTACTTCTTGCTTTGGAGCTGAACTTTGGACATAAATCATGAGGTGCAGAATCGCGCAATCTGTAGCTGATTCCTAGGATACGGGGGTGGATGTATAAATTATTCAGGCTACTGGAAAAACCTGACCATAATCGGGATGCTAACGTCCATGTAAACGCACTCAATGACCCCTGAATTTGAACCCAGTGCACGGGAGTTGAAGGTGAATCTTTCGGCCCACCCACTGGCTTCCCCTCCCTGCTCTGAACTGAGCCTCTCAGCGTCAAGCTGCTGTTTGTTTCTCGTCAGTCCTCCTCCATGTCAACCTGTCAAACTCCGCTGCTGTTTCATGCACACGCTGTACTCTCTGCTTTTGCACTCAGTTTGCTCGTTATATGAAACCCGGCTGGGAAGAACTCGTTAACGCTGGAAGAAGCAACTTTCTGTACTTTGTTTTTCCGTCCGACACCTGGTTTGGATTGGGGTGTGTTGGGTTTTCTTTCTTTTCATTAACAATGACTGCAGACCACGTGCAAGTGAAGGCATCTCAACCCACCTCACCTAGCTCATATCATGGGTCAGCAGCGAGCCGCCCTGCTATTTTTGAGGCCAGGGCCTCCCAGTCGGCTAATCTCCTGGTATGAGTGACTTCATCAGTTAAGAAGGCGCTCGCCAAAAGATTGTACAACTCATATAATTAAGAGGCTTAGATGAATTTGTGCAGAAGTACAAAACGCCATTATCGTCTTAACGTGGATTTGGTGTTGAATTATTTTTCTTATAACCACACACTTAGAAGATTATCCGCTGAACGGCTCGCCTCCGAGCTCTGAACTGTAAGAACAAGAGCTGAAAGATTTATGAGCAGTTGTTTTTCCAGGAATCACAGGAGTCATGATGTTCAGAGGGCTGTCTGCCTGCTCTGCTTGTGGCCGACTTTACTAAAGTCAACATCACTGATATGTTATAATAAAACAATAGGTGTAGAGATTAAGGGGATTTGTAGATCTGAGTTTAATCGTGCTGATGTGGCTCAAACTAAGAAGAGAACCATTTCAGCAGAGATGGAAGAAATAATCAGATCCTTTATTTACAAGATTTTACAGAACTTTATTTTAAATTCTAGCCAAGATCCTGAAGTTTCCAAAGATACCAAACACATCTGAACACGCGGGGAAATGTGTGTATAATGATGCACAAGACATCTTGAATCATTTTAATTAGCTTCAATGAATATATGATGCAGTTAAGTTGTATTCAGACAGAACACAAAGCAAACAAGAATTTTCACTCACATTTAAACATTTTTAACTCTTGCAGACGCGTCTTCGCCTCAGTTTGAGTGAATTTTCACTCATTTAGTCTGATCACACCTTCAGAGAGCGTGGAATAATACTGAAGCTACTGTAACGGATGTTAAAGCTGCTGCTCACTGAGTGTTATAGTATTATATATATATATTATATAACTGGAGCATTTTAATGTCTTGTCTGGTCAATCTAATGTTAACTTGAAGAATCATTCTTGACCTTGGAAACAGTCTCTCCTCAAACCCAATTTAGTAGCTGTTCGGGAGCTTTCGATCATGATCTTCATCTGCTGACTGAGTTTGCCAAGTTGTTACAGAGTTGTAGATGTTCAGATTTAATTACATCTCATCCACGTCGGCTTCAAAGCTGAGCTTAAAAGTTCGTTTTTGACGAATCTCCATCATTTCTCTCAACCATTTCATGCACCGGTTGGGTAGTTTAATCTCTAACAGTGAAGTGTATTTTATGTTTTGTATGTAAACTCTGCAAAGTAAGTAGTAACTACAGCTGTCAGATAAACGTAGCGGAGCAGAGGTATAAAGTAGTAAATGATGTACAAGCTCAGATACTTTCCACCGCTGCACAGATGAAGACGAAGATGAGTTATGGGTACCAGCCTGGTTTACAGCACATGTCCTCTTTGCTTCCCGTACAGTGACAAAGCAAAAAGCACAACAGGCGGCTCTCCATCAATGTATTTGCATAACGAATCATCGCCAAAACACAGGCTGAGCCAACATCCAGTCGACTGATTTAACCTCTCTTGTTTCAGGGCATTTCTGATCGCTGCTGACCTGGTAATAGCACGTGCTAACATGTGTGAAAATAAAGACAGCCTCACACACACACACACACACACACACACACACACACACACACACACTCGCTGCATTCTCCAGGAGAGATGGCACCGATTCAAGAAGGCAGCTATTAAGGAAGCTTACTGCTTTCTGTTCCAGTTCACTGCTGAATGTGAAGAAACGCCGCTCGGTGAATGACATCACTCGCAGCTTGTGTTCACGCAGATCTCGCCCCGGACCCCGAGATCTCATTTGAGGCAACTTGAACAAACATTGGCAAAGACGACAGCACACACACACACACACACACACACACACACACACACACACACACACACACACACACACACACACACACACACACAGAGCGTGTGTTTTGATGGATAAAGCTTTTAGCTGCAGTCACCACCCCGGCCTAATGCGCTGAGATAATTTATGGTAATATATGGTCGGGGTGTATATTTACTTTAAAGGCAGCCTGATAAGGATCATGTGGCATGTTTCTGGTGAGCGTTGGGGAGTACAATTGGGAGATTTGTTGCGGGGCTCTGGGGGCCCCAATGGCCCCCTGTGGGGTCTGAACAGAGCGGCTGTGGTCCAAACACACTGAGGCAGTGTCTCTGCCTCGGGCTCTGTCCATCACTCAGGCTGTCCGTCAGAGTGCCGGGGTCCCCTGGGTGAAGGAGTGCCAGAGACAGGGAGGAGGATTCATTCCCAAACATGATTCAGCAGCTTTTGGTTCAGCGGCGCACCGTAATGTCATTATTGCTGGAGTGTTTCTGCCAGCAAGTTAGGCTTGATGAGTCCCAGACCGCCTTAAAAAGAGACATTTGAACATGGGGGAACGTTGCTATTTATATAACAATAATAAGAACTTATTTATCCAGGAAATGAGATCAAACTCAGCACAGATTTTAACCCTGACTATATAAAACTCATTTTACAATCAGGCTGAGTTAAATCGGTTGTCTTGTGATGCTCAGACCCAGGATTAATTACCTCAAGGATCAATGATCTGGCTGCTGGATGGTTAACTGGAGTCGTGGCAGGTCGGAAATTTTCTATCCGATCATCCGTGGCTCCATATTCTCCTATTCTTCTTCTTGCTTTTTGATTTACACTGTTGCCTGTCCCACAACCACTTACTTTGAGTACCAAACAGACCATAAATATGACAATACAGTCATATTTACGGGCGCTAGCGGAGTAGTCAGTCCCACTTCTTCCTTTTTGATACTATATATGGGAAACATCCCGGTTTGTAAAACACAAAGATGAACTTCGTAGCAAAACCTGAAAAGGTTCAAATTAAGGTTATGTGGAGCTCCAGGTTACAAGCTGTTTAGTTCCTGCAGAGCTAAAAAGGACTAAAAGGAGCAGCAAACATGAACTTTCATTTCACTGAATAAATCCAGGATTTCTCTGAAAGCGAATGCCTGGATGTGCAGTGACTTCGTCCTCTTTGACCCCAGTCTTCATCAGTTGTTCCATGTTTGATTTTTCTTTTTTCTTTTTTTTCACAGAAAAGTTGCCAACCTGTGGAGACCTGCATCCATCAGCCTGACGAGTCCGCATGACTGACTGAAGGCTCCGTGACACAGAGGAGCCTTGTCAAGTCTGGGCGTCTTCATGAATGTCTTCATCTGCTCGGTGGAAACACAACATGTGAACAGCAGGTACTCTGTAACGCTGGTGATGTTATTCTAGCAGCCGACAAGCGATCAATCACAGCCACTCGCTAGTGTTGTAATTAAGAATGACGTTCATCTAGCTGGTCATTTCTCCTCATTTTGATGGTGAAGAACTGCGGCTCATTTTAAATCACACTGAGAGCACAATGAGTTGTTTTTGACACCTGCACTTTGTCTCACAGGAGCTAAATTAATGCCAAATGTTGTCTTTTATCCCCTCTGATCTGTGGACAGTTACAAAGGCAGCTAAAGCCCAATAACAATTCACAGCTTTGACAGAGATCTGGCTCCATGTCAGTTTTCTAAAGTCTTTAATCAAATAAAGCTTCTGCACGCTCGTTCACTTGTGGTGTCTCTCCTGATTGGACTTGTTGGCTCCTGTTCACCATCATTTCTCAGTTAATTGTTTAGTGTATAAAATGTCTAATACCAACAGTCTAAAACCCAAAGATAAATTTAGTTTATAACAATATAAAACACAGAAAAGCTGCTGGAACCAGACAATGTTTGACAGTTTTTCTTCACGAATGACTCAAATTATTTATTGACTGACTGACTAATCGTTTCTGCTCCTATTAATACTGCTAAAGTCAGGGTAGTCTGTATGTTCAGGTATGAGTCATCAGCGAAATACTTTTTGTTTTTGAGGACAGAATCAAGTGTGATTGTGAAACTGAAATGAGACTAAAAAAAACAAACAGTTCTCATCAACATGTCGGAGTTTTTTCCCCAAATGATGGAGCCAAAACTTGACCCATGACCTGTAAGTTGTTACAGGATATCCAGCTCTACCGCCATGTTGACTGGATGTTAAATATCATTTACCTGTAGCCGTTTGAAACCAAACCCTTTATTTGTTTTAGGCGTTTAGAAGTTCATCTTTTGAAACAAAAGAACACTTAAGCTGCAAACACACTGGGGACAAAGGGGGCACAAACACAAGAGGGCTTTCTAGACCTCAAGTCCAAACACTTTGGACAAGACGTCACGTCGGGGAAATAAATCACCATCAGAGGTGACTCGCCCAATCATATTGTGGGAGCGGGCCTCTCCTCTGCAGCCTTCTAATCAGGCCTGAGAGCGGAGACAGAAACCAGCTGCACTGCTGATATGAAAGGAAACGTTTCATGAGAAAACAGGTGAGACGCCTCTCTGCTGTCTTTGATGACTGTGAGGAACTAAACAAAAACACAAAAAAGCATGTTTGCAGCAGAGCATCAGCGGCAGCATTATTCATGTACAGTAGCTGAGATGTTTCAGGATGCTGGAACGATCCCATATCTCAGAATAACTAGAACAAGATGTCCTCCAGGTTGATAGCCTGTAAAAAGGCAAGTGGTTTTTGGGGAGGAGGGGCGGGCGAGGAGGGCACGGTGCTAGATTGAGTTGGAAAAGGCGAGGGAGAGAATTGGAATGGCAGTGGGCCGGGTTCCTAATGCACACAGCGAAGGCCAAAGTTTAGAGCTGCTCTGTGCCGGGAATACCAAGCGCCTGGCTCCCTGCTCGGCGGACAATGGGCCGATGGGCGTGCTACGGCAGCTTAATTTTCAAAGAACGAGAGACGAGCGCTGCCCATCTCTTTCAGTGCTGAGCAACAGGCCTAAATGGCATAAAGACACATTGTGAACGTGGCAGAAACTGAGCCATCCGTGTTTTCTAAAGTCTAAAGTTGAGTTAAACCATCAGCTGGAGGGGTTCGCAGTGACTTTCCAACCTTTTCCAAGCCTAGTTACAATTTATGGCAAACCCGAGGAGGGTGGGAAATCACCACCAGTCCACAGCTGAATGCTGCAAAATGCAAGTTGGGTCCTTTACCAGCCACACTGGCAAGTTTCCTGCCTGAAACATTCACTCGTCATTTCTAGCAACTGGAAACAGGCTGAAAGTATTTCCCCTGCTCTGATCTTCTTTTAAAGATGCACTCCAGAGATTTCAGATTTCTGGATGCCCAAGAGACAGAACAGAGGCCGAGACATCCTGACCTTTAGTGACTCCAAAAACACTGGATCCTACATTTCCCATAATTCAACACTGGGTAGCTTTTTCCGTAGTCTGCCTGGTAAATGCAGATGTGTTTCAAACTCCACACCTCCAGTTTGAAAGTCCTCCACATTAAAAAACATTGATTTTCCTCCAAAAAGACACATAGAAGCGTTTCCTGATCTGACGTCCTGATCAGCAGGACTTGACGTCTACCAAGTAAGAAAGAGAGGAGCTCCAGAGCTTCTGTTCAGAACCGAACTGAGTCCAGAGTGAATCTGATCCATTGTGTTTTAAGAAAATAATGTTTTTAGGACTCAGGGACAGACAGAAATGACTTGACCATATGGAGATTTTTCAGCGTACATGCTGATGAAACGACGGCTGTATGAATAGATGGATTTCTTTATTCAACTTCTTGTTGGCCTGAATATAATTTTTCCAGTTTTAAAGCCGTTTGTCTTTTGGAGACCTGGGCCTCTATTTATCAAACATCTCGCAGCTGGAAATGAGTCCTAACCGGCCAAAGATTCTCAGAGTGAAGCATATGTAGTCAGAGTAAGAGCAGTTTATCAGCTTTGTTAACCAGGAAACTAATCACCTCCCTACTGATATTCAGCCGAGCTCTACAGGAGTCTTGAGACCGTTTGTGACAGACTTTGTGCAGGATGTAGCTGAGAACACATAGTTTCTGCAACAACCAATGATTTCAGCAGTAAACTTTAGACTTTAGGGCCCTTAATGAGATGAAAACTTTATTTAATCTACAGTGTGTATTCATTTTGGCATCGTATTTTGCAGATATGCTTGCCTATACATATACAGTGCTATTTTCTGCATTTACCCTTAAACTGCAACTGTCAAAAAAACTACAATAAGTCATCATATTTCTACGTTGCGGCTCAGGAGAAGACTTCTTCTAGTTAAATGCAAAACTTCAGTCTGACTCTGAGGCAGGGAGAGAGGAGTCTTTCAAGTCCTAGTTTAATTTTCAGACTGAGATATCTACAGTGCATTTTTCCAGATGGCACTGCAGGACCTACTGCACCGCTGTAAACTTGTACTCTTGTGTGCTTGCAAATGATTTCTCTTTTGTTTGTTTTCCCTTCTGCACTCCGGCTCTGACTTGCACTTGAACAAACATCCAGCACTCGTGGTGGTTTGAGCTGCGAGCGAGAGGCAGCATGCTGCAGTTTGAGCAGAAAGTTTCCGTCCTGACAGCGGCGCTGACGGCGGCTCCACTCCACGTGTCCCATGATTAATCTGCTGGTCATTAGGCTCCGCGCAGCGCCGCTGAAACCCAATCCTTTTCATTGCTCACTTTTGTTGTTTCTCAGCCCCAGCACTGAATTAGCAGAGAGAATACATTAGCATACTAAATACCAGCGGCAGGGCCTGGTGAGAGAGGAGCTGGGACCTTTTCTCAGAGGCAGACCTTCTTTCTCAGGAAGTCAAGTTTACGTCAAACATTTTGACTGATAATGAGACAATTTTCTGACTAAGAGAGAAAGTGTGAGTTTTCTTAAATGGGAACAGGTTCTGTTTTTAGCTTATTCTCGATCATACTTTTTCTCTGATGAGTTATACAAGTTTAGAACTGGTATATGTGCTTCTAATGATTTTTATTTTCAAATATGAACTTGAATCTAAGTTTTTCCTTTGTTATATTGTTGCCCTGTGAAGTTAAAGGAGTCTGGATTCAGGCTCACACGATGAGAGTCTAAAACCTCTGAAATAGCTTCTTTTTTTTTTGGAGAAAAGATGAATTACACAAACTCGAGCACAGTGCTACTTTCAGGTCCACGATAAAGAAAGTGAAGGACAACAATGCAAAATAAAAAAAGGATCCATGATTTGTATGGCGCTGCCCATAAAGGCAGGCAGGGGGGTTCATTAGCATAACAAGTGCAGCGCAACCAAAAGCCATTTTGCTGCCTTTGTTTCAGCTAAGCAGCTGTCATTTGCAGAACATTATGCATTTTGGATTCTTCTATGCTAATTTTTTGGGGGACAATTTTTTCAACAATAAGCACTCGGGCATCTAACAGAAAGCCTTTCATGGCACAGACCCTGGGGTGCCCCGAGCCGTGCCAAGTCAAACAATGGCTTATTGCTCTGAGCAAGCACATCTCAGCCCTTCAATAAAGCATTAAGTTCCCAGCACACTGCAGCCCAAACCCCCCCGAACCGCTCGTGCACACGTACCACATCCACACACACACACTGAACCTGGTCCCCGGGGCCGGCAGGCCATTAATCAAGATATTAATCAATATTGACTGGGACATGCAGGGAAATCAACTGTTACACGCTGAACAGTGTGAACATGATGTTGGACTGATGAAGTACATTATATGTCGAGCTTCAAAGTTCATTCTTCACCTTTGACACTCAACTCAAGGTCCACTTACTAACTTATTCCGTAACTTTCAACCACACACATGACTTTATAATGCTTTGATGAAGGACCTCTACTTTCAGCCGTATCACATGGCCTTCATCAGGGGATGGAGTTTCCTCTGTGGAGCTGTAGATGTTCAAACTCTCCATCCAACCCTGTCTGCCTGTATGTGCAACAACAAATACATTTTGAAGGAAACGTAATGCCTGTGAACATAAAACAGGAAGAGATTATGTTTGTCGCACAACGTACTTGGAAAATTAGCAGTATATAAATGTAATTTCTAGGAGACAGAGTCGCTCCATCTGCTAAGGAAGACCATGTGATACAGTTGAAAGGAAAGGTATTGGCGCCAATAGCTTCTTCATCAAACATCATAAAAATCAGTGTGTAATATCCTAAATGATTGATTCAGTTTGATTTTGTGCTTTCAGTCGCAGTGTTGTGCATGTGGACCTGACTGCTACTCTTACACTCTTCAAATATAGGTCACCCTGCTTTCTGTAAGCTGCCACTCTGCCTGAATAATTGGGGTCAGACTCAACAAACAGCACGATGTTACACAATAATATAATTACATACTGCTGTTAGGTTTATTACCTGGAAACTGTACGTCGTGTTTCATGTGAATGAACTTCCTGGGGTTTCTTTGTTTGCTGTTTTTGTGGAGTTTTTCCTCATCTGAATGGTGCATTTCCTGAACAATATCAGGCCATCGCTCTTTCACTGGAGGATCAGCTTTAAACTGAAGTTTTCTGCTGGTACTGGTACAGGTATCAATCTCCTTCAACTAAAGGAGTGTCACAGGAAACTGCAACTCTTCACGGCTCCTACTGGAACGACAATTAAATGAATAAATAAACTGCAAAGGAAATGAAAGTGTCATATTTCCCTGTATGTCTTTAGGAGCGTCATCTCAAATTGGTCCAATATTCAATAATAATTCAACATATGTCTTTGAATCTTTGGTGAGGAATAAAGTCAGCCTCCTCTCTTCTATCGATCCGGACCGAACAGCTTTAAAAATGAACCGTATTAGCAGAGTGTGATCATGTGTGTGTGTGTGTGACAGTGTGGGTAGATAGGGTTATGTTTGACTTCATTGTATTACTTGAATTATAACAGTGTGTAGCCTCGGGCCACGGCTCTCCCTGAACGGGCAAAGTCAACTCAAATTGGGTTATCGGAGACCTCGGGCTGAGCAGCCGGGCCACCAGGAATCCAAAATAAAGCAGCGGCCCCTTCTCCCCCCCAAAAATAGACCACCATCGGCAGCCAGAAACCAGGTTAATGCTAAGAAAAAACTTCCCAAGGATTTTCAGTGAACTCGTATCCTCCACGTCTCCTCCTGACCTCCAGGATCCGATCACTTCAGTTCGAATAACAGATTAAGGGGTGAGCTTTTAATGCGATTTACAACCTTGTGGACCAAACAAAAGAGGGCGGTTTAGAGGTCATCGCTTGACCCCTGAGGGCAAAATCAATGGCATTATTATAACTGGGAACACAAGATTACATTCAATCAGCTGAGATTTGAGAGGATGTGGAGGTGAAAGTGCCCATTTTTACTCCGTCACACTCGGACAATAAAGTCGTCAGTCGTCAACAGAGAAGTCCACGATGCTTATTGGACGGGGTACCTTGCAGAAATAAAGCCTGAGGGAAGGTCGAGGCGGACTGAAAGGGGAAAGAGATGATTGTTCCTCTGCATTCAAACCCACCGACTGCAAAACCTATTTTACCAAACCTGCTTGGTATTTGGCATTATTTCTTTCTTTGGGGGATCCTGTAATTTAATCATTAATATCTACAAATAAAGCCAGTTCTCTTAGTCAAGACCAGCATATTTCCTAAAATGTACTTTCTCTACATTTCCTCCTCTTCAAATATTGTTCTTTGTATTCCATTACATTTATCTGACAGATGGAGTTTTTAAGCAGATTCAGATTTTACATTCAACATGAGATAAACTCACAAAATATGGCTATTGAAGGGGAACAAGACTAAGCTTGACGCCCACACAGGACACGCTGTGTGTTCGTGTTGGACTCCATCACTAATAGTAAGAAGGTAACTGAGAAAATATGTTTTCAGGGCCTTTAAGGCTCTACAGCCATGCTAGCAGCTCTGTTAGACTGTACTTAGACACAGAAATGTTTTGAGCTGAATGCTAACATGGACGTCAACACAATGATGCATACTTACTGTTGCTCATTAGCACTAAACACAAAGTGCAGCTGAGTCTGTTGGGAATCTCATTAGTTTTCAAGGTATTTGGTCAAATTGAAAGTTTGACCTGATGATGGAGATCAAGAACCATGAATGTCTGTACGAATGTCACAACAATCCATCCAGTAATGATAATGTATTTCAGTCTGGATCACAATGAGATGAAGTCCTTCAAAGAGCTCCAGTCAAAGCTCAAGCAATGGAAAACATGATGGAAATAAGACATTTCTACATGTGGGGACTGTTTGTTGCTGCATTTCAAACATGGAACAGCTGTTTTTAAAAAATGCAGCAGAGACGAATAAAGCTTGTGGCATAGATTCATCTACTCTTTTTCACAGGATAATCAGGCACGACTCTGCCATGCGGTATGGATCATATCACATGTTTTGGAGTGGGGGTGGGTGGATATGTGTGCGGTGGGGGGGTTTGCTTTACGTGAAACAGGGGCTTCTAAGCGCAGGCTTGTCCAAACATCTTGTCCGGCCCTATTCTGACAGCGGGATTAGAAGCACCTGCCATCGAGACAAAGGCAGGCCTCAAGCCAGATGAATGAAGTGCCACTAACCGCAAGCTCCACCCCCCCACCCCACCCCACCCCCCACCAGCCCTGTCCTTGCCGCTACGAGTCCTCGCTGATCCTCGGAAAGATGTAATGAGTCAATTCAGCTCTGAAGGCTGATGACATGACGCCAGCGCAAGTCAGAAAGAAAAGATCTGATCACAGACGTTGTTTGGTGGAAGAAGGACTCAGATCTTTGAGTGAAGTAAAAGTAAACAAGTATTCATAGTGAAGACGTTTGCTGAGTGAAAACCTGGTGCTGTATCTCCGGTTTGTGGGATTTCTTTGGTAGAAAGTAGTTCCAAAGCAAATTGTTGACACTGAGGTCTTTCTAAGGAGCAACCATACATATAACATGTACCATGTTAACATGATACATGAACTCCTTTAACCACACAGCAGGTTGAACGTCTTGACATTTCTTGTTCAGTAAAAGAGATCTTCATGTATTATGTTAAAGATGCTGAATTATCTCTCAGTGGAGGATAATGTCCTCCCAGCCTCCCTGAATACAGGGTTTTGAGGTTGGGGGGGTGTTGGCAGTGGAGGGAGGCAGGAGGGGGAGGATTAGGGGGGAGTAGTGCAGGGTGACAGCGCCCTCGGGGATCTTTCTCCTCAGCGCAGCATGGTGCTTGTCCCCTGCTCTGTCCCCTGATTGAGAGAGCGACCCAGGGGCTGGCAGGCCGGCCGAGCTCGCCAAAGGCTCCGACCACGTCAAGTCAATCTACATCAGACTCAGCCGCCGAGAAACAGGAAGGAGGCCGGACGGAGGCTGGACAGAGGCCATCAGGTGCAATGTGACATGGATACAAACCATGTGCGAACACGATCCACCCCTACATCTATTTATTCATCTATCCATCCAGGTTTCATCGTTGTTAGGCTGGTGCTGTAAGGTTTGATCATACCTCATTTGAATATATATTTGCATCTATATCATCGCAGGAATTATGACATGATTTTCTCCGTTGCGATGTCAAGTTGCTGATAAAGCTTGTGTACGTTTATACAAGAGTTTCTAGATTCTCGCCAAGCTTAAAGGTAATCAGAAGACAGATGAAATGTCATGCCAGGACGTTTTACTCCATCCAGTCACTGTGGTCTCAAGCAGTCTCTGTTGGAGATAGAAGAAGGTCTCCCCTCGGTATCATCCAACTGTTAAACATGAGCCCCCCCCCCCCCCATCCTCCCTTCCCTGTGTTTTTAACTTTCTGGTCCAGTTCCCATTTCTAAGCCCTGGGGTGTTGACAGCAGCATACATGATCATTGGGGTTCACATGCATGTCCAGGCTCCTGTTTCTTTCTGTTTTGGAGAGCTGAAGGAGGCCTGGTGCTGCTCCGACAGCTGTTGTCTGGCGAACAGGTGAGCGTCCGTTAAAGGAGCGTTTACCGCAGGACATCCAGCGCGCTTTTGATCCCACCTCTGCCATTGATTTTGTACACGGCAGAGCACAAACAAGAATTTGAATGGAGCTCCTTTCATCTTGGGCATCAGGGTTGACGGGGTTAATCTCTCTCTAAGTGGGTGAGTTCGGCAACAGCTTGAGAGGAGAGAATCTGTTTCACCGCTGATACAATATGGGCTGCGATATACAGACTTCTGACTTGAAATACTACTTCTACTAACACTACATCTCACAGTGCTTCATTTCGGCCAAAATCATTTAAAAATATAATCCCACACTGTGTTTCTTAGCCTCTGTTTCTTCCACAGTGCGTCAAACCTGATCTTCAAGGGTTGAAAAGCTCTCTGTAGCCTAACTGGTGAGTTTGGGTTTTTCAGTTGACATCCTGAGGAAGTTTGTTCCTGTCGTCGCTGCCTAAAAGTGCACCAAAGAACCAAAGATATAATAAAGATAATATACTGGAAAAACCAACACGTCCTCCCAATTAATCAATAAAATATGTTGTTTCTTATTGCAGAACGAGATCGTCAGTACATTAAATATGGTTTTAGGTTTAGCTGCCTCCCAGATTCAGGTTCAGCCTCGATATGGTTCACCGTGTCCAGTCTTTAAAAAAATGCTCGGTTAGTTTAAGTGTCCTGAAAGCAGAACTCCAGATCTAACGGATTTCTTGTTTTACCTCAGATATCATTATACTGGTATGAACGCTGGTATGAAACGCGACTCTGCGTGACGAATGCTCTGTTGGGGTTAGTTGTGGTGGTCTCTGCGTAAAGGAGGCTCCCAGCAATAACTGACGCTGCAGAGAAAACACAAGTGTGAAACGAAAGCCTTCTCTAAACGAAACCTGGGTGGTGATGAAGTCAGATAGCTAATCCTCAGCTTAACATCGCAGAGCTGACAGATGCACAAGTTGAAGATTTCAGGCTCAAACCAGAGCCGGAGAGCTTTTTATTTCACCCGCCTGCAGCTGCTTTTACTATTTTAGGATCTAAATGTGATTTTTAGCATGAAAAATGAACTTCAAATGTTGTTTGTGTACGCAATCCCTAACGAGAAATTCAACAGTGATTTTATTGTTAACAATGTCCTGAAAGTACATATTCAGCAGGTAAGAAAAGTAAGTACATACAGTATACTTGAGTATACATTTGAGGATTTTCCTCCAAAACATTCCAGGGAGAAATAGCTTTTACTTTACATCTGTATCACATTGTAAGATATGATAAGAAATACCCAATATACCAACATCAGTTGGCTTATGGTTTTTCTTTTATTGGTTTCTACAATCTTTTTGTTTCTTTTTTCCTTAAATAATTTAAGAATTTAGTAGGAAGGACGTGAGGGTTGTAGGTTTGCTGCAAACAAATAACGTGACTGTGAGTGTATTGATCCCTGTAGGAAGATTCTGCTTTTGCTTGTCCTTATCTGCAGGGAGGTCAGATGTCAGGGCTGTAGCTGTCAGCAGAGCACTTAATTTCTTGTGTTGGGCAAACTTTACCCACAAAGCCACCCTAACACCAAACTGCACCCAACTTTTTGTTTGCACTGCATTTTGAAAAATGTCTTTCGCACTCTGTGGACCATGACGAATGTTTTTCAGAAGAATAACAGGGCGAGAGTAATCAAACGTCTTGTAAAGGTGGGCGTTTGTTTTGTTGTGTGATTGTGAGAGGAGAACATGAGCTCCTCACAGTGGAAACCAGAGGTCAGCCCTCCACTGTCAGCTCTTTCACATGGAAACACCTACTCTTCTGTGTTGTTTTGGTACTTAATGATCCAAGACCTGCTCTGCTGACTGACTGCGGTCGATTGTCGGCCGGTTGTGCTGCGGTTTGTTTGTCAGCATGGAGGCTGTGAACTCGACGTAAACTGCTGACAAACTGAAAGAGGAAGACAGAAGAATTCAGTCATGAATTCCTGAAACGAAATGATAAAATACACTCTAGCCATTCGTCACTGTTTTCCAAATTGACCCATATATGTGCTGTCTGAATCAACAGTAGTCACAGTTTCACATGACTGCTTTCTGATCCGCAACCTGCAGCATACACTTCAGATTTTAGGCACAAAAATGACTTGGTTAAGGTTTGGGAAAGGTCATGGTTAAGGGTTGCAGTGAGAGGGTTAGCATTGACTTGGAAGGGCTCAAAGTCATCCACCAAAAAAGGTTTTTTAACATTGTTAGAGCGGGACCTCACAGGGCCTCCAGAGGTCCTTGTTAGGAAAATGTAAAGACGGTTTTGTAAGCACCCATTTTTCTTTGGACTTGTCTTTTGAAATTACCCAAATTTCTGCTTCAGTGTACAAGGTGTTTGCTGCAGAATAAAAGGGTCTTTAAAAATTACCGAACAATATGTTGCATGTCTTTAAAACACTGTTCTTATTCCTCAAATAAATCAATGTGATCACATATAAAATGGTGATTAATTAGAGGCGCTCACTGGGGCTGGAAATCAAACTGAATATGGCCTCTTTTATGTGCATCTTTACAAAAACGTCTGGCTGAAGTATGAGGCCTCGGCTAGAAAAGGGACTGTTTCTGGACAGACTGTGAGGGGTACCAAACCTCAGGGCAGTGGGTGTACATAATTTATGTATAATTCAAGCTGTTAAATGTCCCTCTAAGCATGCAAAGGGACCTGACTAGACCCTCTTTAGAGTGTCCTTCACAAACATTATTAATCAGGTCCCCATTCTCACAGGCCTCTGCTCCGGCTCTAGACAATGAGCTAAATGAATGCTTGGGAATGGCTCTGCTGCACTTACAGTATTCATCAATCATAGTCTGAATCTATTGTCAGGATGCTGAGAGTGCGACCCCGACGCCGCTCGACGCTGCTGCCATTACAGGCTCCGATCTGGGAATGTGAAGTTCCTTCTGCTGCTGTAACAACATCAGCTAAATGACTGAAAATGTAAATGCGTGAAAATGTTGAATGAAGCAGTGAGTCGCGCCTGCAGCTGGTTTCTGGATCCTGGTGGGAAATGTTGAGTGTTAGCAGAGCGTGCACACACTCGACAGTTGTTTCAGTGCTGGGAACGATTTTAGATCTTCATACATCAAACTTCAGAAAGTACAGGAGTAAAGAAAATAGAGTTACTAGCAGGACCTAGCTTAGCTTAGCATGAAGACTGGACACAGGGGGAAACAGCCAGTCTGGCTCTGTCCAGCACATCCAAAGCTCACTGATTAACAACATTTGTTTAAGTTAATTTCCTGCCTAAAGCCTTTGAAAGGTAAGAAAATCTTCATCTAAAAACCGATTTTTGCCGTCTTTTGATTATAAAACCTTGCTTGGCTGATGAATCCTCTGAGGTTATTTTTGTGCTACAGGTGATGGCTGTTCTCTCTGCGTTTCTTCCGTGACCGGCCATTTGGACATAAGGAGGCCAGGCAGCAGTGGAGGACAGATTTAGACGCGTCCTTAGAGGTCAGTCGACAGGGGGGACGGGTGGAGCGACAGGTAACTCAGTCAAGCTGGTAATGAAATGAAGCTCGCCTCTGGGCTGGAAGGGACAGAGAGCGCTGCCAACGCCGTCACCGCCATCAGTTCATCACACCAGGGTCAGTGCAGCGTTCAGACTGAAGAAACTGCCTTCAGATTAGTTTGAGCTTTTTCTGTTAGTGAAGCTTCATTTATTCAGGAAGTCTCACTCACGTCTGAGATGAAGATTCAACCACAAATACACAAGATCACAAAATTGGGCTGAATATGATTGAAAAGTAAAAGTTTTTAGGTTCCATTACAGCATTTCATTAACTATATTTCATTGTGTAGATGTGATCTGCTTCCCATTTAAATACAGTCTTTACAATGCTGTTGAAACATAAGTTATATGAAACCCACATGTCTAAAAATCCTTTCCCTTTCCAACCAAATTTAGACATTTGTAAATCACAGAATCAGTCCTTATAAAGGCAGATAGGACTAATTAAAACGATCGCAAATACTAGAAATTTGTGTGGCAGATCATTACAGTAGAAGGGTGCTGGCAAATATATAGTGTCATGTTTAAAAAAGGCTCAGTCATTTCCTAGCAAATGTTACTCAAACAGGAGGAAATAGAGCATTAACTGGGGTCTATTTTCAGCGGCGGATGAATCCACATATGGAGCTCTAGTGAGTATTTGGGACAGCAGGACGGTGTGTAAATAAACTCCAGTGTGTGTGTTCATGGTGATGAAGGAACAACAGTGAGGCTCATGGACTTTAATGACAATAACAACGATGTAGAACATCACCAGACTAGTGCTTCAAAGTGAGCCTGTCCTGTCATCTATCATGGTTATGACTTTGCAATGTGGAGGACATCTCACAGCCATCTGTAACGTGTCAAATGTCTCTTGTGTACTGATGCAGCTGTAACCTCATGTGCTCCCAGATTTGCATTGAGCACGGCTGCTGTCTTTGATGCAAAGATCACCTTTTTCTTTGCACAACTCAAGGGCACCTGGGAAAACTTTAAAGACAGAGGGACGAGTCGCTCGCTGTGGCATTATCCTCAGTCAGAATGTGGAGCACTTTACCCCATATGTTTCTGAGAGCTCCTGTTGTTGAGAAGAGGATTATTGATGTATATGCTTTGAAATATCAAAGCGTTTGATCCACGCCAAAAATAAAGTGATGCCTCCGTTCTTTTATGCCATCACTCATTAGGGAACTCGCGCTCAAAAGGCAGCTTTGTACGGCGAGTCGTTTTAAGTGGAGATGGCTTTACAATAGATTACCACGAGCACAGTGAGATTTCAGGCTGAGAAAGTGAATGAAAGGCTATGCAAATTGCAGCATGTACATCTCCGGATGAAAGAAAAGCACCAAGACTTTCTGAACTTGAATAAACCCCCTTTTCCCTCCATCTCCTCCTGCTTTACGTTCCCCCCTTTTTTTTTATAAAAATCAAACCAAAAGTTTTTTTCTCTTACAGCGACGAAGCCCAGCATGCTCGGCTTTGTGACAGGTGAAATATTTATCCAGGGAGAGACGGGGGGAAGGAGTCAAAGGCGGCCTATCTTGTTTGAGTCCCCGCGAAGACAAAAGCTATTGAAGAGCTGACAAGCTTGTGCATGGAAGGACCCAGCATGGCTCGGAAAAGTGGTTGTAAGCGATTGAAAGTGAGACAAACGGGGAAGAAAAGAAGAGTGTATCTCCGGGCGACTATAGGCTATATGACGCTGTAATCTGGGGTCTTTTTAAAAGCCATCTCTCCCCGTCAGGATGCGGGACTTTCTCTCACGCTGAGGCTGAGAGCGCGGAGACGGAGCCTTTCAAAACCGCTTGACTTCTGCCACGGTGGCTGGCCCCAACTATCTGATAGCCTTTCTCCTTTTACACGGTGGCCTTTATCGCCCGGCTGAATGGAGACAAAGTGCCCTTACCTGACCCGACCTGATGCAGCCTCCATGTACTCTTTACAGGACTGATACCGAGTCAGCAGAGCACTCAGTTTAAAACAGGATATTCTGTGGAAAAGAGAGACAGCTGTTTCTTAAAACTGAGTGAAACGTTTTTATAAAGACACGTGGCTGGTTATAGCTGCTCATGCTTCCTCTCAATTTCTTCTTCTTCTTTTGTTTATTAAGCAAATGTTTACCGCACTCAAACCGCCACCGCGCACCAAATCACAAAACCTGAAATGAAAGTTATCTCCCATCCGTCTGCTGAGGAGGAGGATTCCTGCAGATCCCTTCCAGCTCTCGCTCACGTTTTACAAACAGGGTTGAAAGAACAATAAAGGTCCTTTGAGGCGGCAGAAGCTCCTCGTTAAACGCAGCCAGGCACGGATGCTGCAGGACACAAGGTAGATGATTATCAGGTCGCATTTGTTTGACCTTGAATTAGCCTTGACATTTACGCTTGACCGCTTCACCCCAGGGTCGAAAAAGGAGCGCCGTTGCCGGAGAGGTCGGCGAGTTCAGCACAGACACATAAAGTGACAGATAACGAGGAAGTGGGGAAACTTAAACTGATGGCTGGGTTCAGAAACAGCTCAGTTTCTGTGGCTCTACAGTGCTCTGACCTACGTTTGGCTACAGACAAAATGATGAAAGATTCGCCACATTAAGTCGCAGCCAAACCACAGCTGTTGAGCTGAGTGTGTGCAGTTTCCCCTCAGCGATTATCCCAGGATGGAGAAGATTTACAAAACGTTAACATGACATTTTAGTTGCTCCGAGGGGTTTATGTTCCACTCTCTGTGCTCCAACTACAGTTTCCCTACAGTTACTATGTTTCCCAAATAAGTACAAGACTGACAGAGATGTAGAGGAGGCAGATCTGGGAATACTGTACAGGAGAAATCACAAGGAAAAAAAAAGAGGAAATAATAAATAAAAGGACAGATTTTCTTCACAAAAGGACTTTCAAAATTGACAAAGAAGAAAAAAGAAATAGAGAGATAATAAAAAGATCCAGTGATGCAGAAAAGGAAATAAGAGAATAGAGGTGGAAAGGCAAAAATTAAGGAATAAAATAAATAAAACATAGAATCGCTTTGGAAAAGGACAAAAGAAAATGAGAGAAAAGAACTCCTGGATGTGATAAAAAACTGTCTGGATTCATTTTTCTTCTCACGGGAAATTGCGCTTTGCATCAAACGCCGCCAAGGTTAACCAGAGCTATTCAGAGTCGACCGGCATCTCTCTTTTGTTTTGAGATCTGTTTCTGAAAATTAGCAGCGGTTTGTGAGAAATTGTCTTGTTATTGAGTTTTGGGAGTCAAAACACTTGTGGCGTGGGAATCTGACAGTTAGGCCAGGCCGGGTTTACAGATAGAGAGGGGCGTTATCTCAAGGACGTAACGTGTAGACGCACCTCTGCTTCTCTACAGAGGATGAAGTGACATTTTAGATTTTGATTTAACTGTTAAATAAAAAGCTCTTCTACATCTCATATCTTGAGTAGCTGCAAACTGGAATCAAAGCTGAACCACATGAGACAGATTTGACAGTTTTAGTTGCGTTGTATTGACTTAGTTGGAAGGTTTCTACATTATTACATCCACACAGGCTACCTCACTACACCAAGAACCACTACAAAGGCCAGTGTTTGTCCCTGACGCAGCAGAGCAGGGATCAGTGGACAAACCCTTCGTTTGCCCTCAAGTTAGTGTATACATATGTTACCGAATCCTGTTCATAGCAGCAGATGTTCGCCTCAGAATGGCGTGTACAGAACAACTAATTTGTCGTGGTTTTTACAAGAACACGCTGCAGCGACACTCGAGTTCAAATGGATCCAGGAAGCAATGGTCTGGAAAGAGAACAACAACAACCTCTTAAGTGTCCTGAAACTATAATGAAGCGTCACATGGTGCTGATTGCCGGACTTTAATGTGGGCAAACAAGACATGAAAGAGAGCCATAAAGAATCCAATGAATAGATAATCCATCTCTCTTATGGGACACTTGACAAACGAGGAGTTTAGAAGTTTACTGCGCCCAAAACGCCCTCGACTTTATCGGGTGCCATTGTTCCGAAGGCCTCACCTAATGACGTTTAATGTATAGGTTTCTTTCACCAATGTATGCCTGAACTTTAAGAATAAGATTCAGCGCTGGAGCTCTCCTGTTGCGGCCTCTTCATAGCTTCTACAGCAGCCTGCAGCGTGGACAGCAGAGAGTTAACACACTAATTGGCAGAGACTGTGCTTTTCCCATGACCTCGCTACACCGTTATTAGCCGTATTGTTCTGGAAAGCAGAATTATCATATAGGCTGCACAAACATCACAATTACTACAATTTGACGAAAATA
Source organism: Macquaria australasica (assembly GCA_005408345.1). Taxonomy (NCBI): domain Eukaryota; kingdom Metazoa; phylum Chordata; class Actinopteri; order Centrarchiformes; family Percichthyidae; genus Macquaria; species Macquaria australasica. Next base: position 458,035 of record SEMN01000361.1, on the reverse strand, counting down.
AATGGCACAGCAGGCGAGCCAACCCTCCGCTGAACTCTGACTCTGTGCTGAGAAATAAACAGAAACCGCTGATCTGAAACTCCAACACGACACAAAGCTTTGTCTTTTTTAATACAGCGAGCTGAAGAGATGCTAAACCTGTTACCCAGAAGCTTCATCAGGTGCATGTTCAGCTGTGTGTTTGTTGTCAGTTTAGGTTTGTTTCACCTGTGAACTTGGCATCGTTGCCCAAGTGTTGATTCAGAGTGAAGGATTGATGTATGATTTTATCAGACACCTGCCATCCGATCAGAAACAAGGATCTTCTGCAGCTGTGGTGTGAGACACTAATGAACCAAAATGCCATTAATTTAACTTTCAGGTCCTCATGCAAACTGAGAAACATCACATGGACATCACATAAGGAAAACTGCAGATTTAAGGCCCTGATATACTTCAAGACACACATGCACATGGTTTGTTTTATACTGCACTGGGCGTCTGTGTAGGTGGGCGTGTTCACACATGTTCAGTAGTGGTGGGTTTGGTCTGATACCAAGTAAAACTAGGGCCAGAATCACCAGTATCGATGCAGATCATGTAGAGCAGAGCCATGTGGCATTATTTATGTAGTGTCAGGCTGCTTCTTTTTTTTTTTTTGCAACACTCAACGCAGCATCAGTTCAGGTTGAAAGTCAGGACGATCTACTGTCCGCTCTCCTCCTGCTCCAACAAAGAATAAAGATACGCTTCGACTGTGCGCAGCAGAAAAAGGAGACCAGTTCAGCTGGACTGAAGACGAAACTCACACCTTGTTCCTCATGTACACCCCCCCTCCACCTCCCCGAATCGACCCGTCCTAACCACGGCAACTGGAAAACATGCATAGCTAACGCCTGCGGGATTGTGTGTGGAGGCTTTTGTCTGGCCTGCAGGCTCGGAGAGAGGACTTGATTGCCGGGACTTCTTTGGCATTGCACCCGATCCACTATCCATTTGGTTTTTTTGGATGCAAAAGGGCCTGTTGTACAAAACTGACATGCATAATATGAAATGTATTCCCAGGCCAGGCCAGTTAAAATTCATTTTAAAGTGTTTACTCCGGCAAAACAATGGGTGGCAGTCACGGCTGTTATTTGCTGATTTATTAGGGAGATGGAGAAAGAAAGAATTGGCAGGCATACAGCGGTGACAGTTTGGTGAGAGGGCAACAGGAGATGGGTGGAGGGGGTGGAGGGGGCAGAATAGATGCACTTAAAAATCACTTCTTTCACCGTTACTCCTTCGGCCCTCGCTGGTCAGACAAAAGGATGAAAAGGTCCTGGCACCGAGCGCTCCTTTCACTCAACACAGCTCATCATTGTGTTTGGAAAATGAGCCAATTTCCATAAGCGATTGGGAGGACAATGTATTAAACAAGCGTGCATGCAGAGTGACAATAAGAGAAAACAAAAGACTGTCCTGGAGTGTCTCGGTGTGGGCATTCCTTATGTTACAGTACAGAAGCTTTTCATCTGTTAAGATTAGAACGAGGAAGAAACAAGGCAGGAAAAATGTTCTTAAACTAAACATGATGTTGGTTTGACCTGTGTCTTCACAAGTTGTTGTGTCTTCACAGTCTGCCTGGTTGAGTCTTTCTGAAGTCTAAAACAGCCAAATATCACAAATACCGACTCTCATTGAAAGCTACACTTTACACAGTTCAAGGTGACTAAAATCAAAAGAGATCGCTCACATTTTAATGTATTACCTGAATGAAATCTGACCACAGTTCTGGACTCTTTTCTGTTCACTGTTTCTGGTGTTCGTAACCAGTTAAGTACATCTAAATAAAAGAGATAAATATGTCCATCAGGAGAACAAACCCAGAAAGGTTTGGATTTTGGCCTTCAGCTGTAGATATTTTTAGGGAGGAAGACTCTGATCTTCGTCTGACTTGCACCTGTAACTGTGCTGACTGTGTTTGGGCTACGAGCGCTGGCAAAGCACGTCAGCAGACACTGGTGGAGGACTGCAGCAGCTGCTAACCTGCTGCTCACAAGGACTTCCAGCTGCAGAGTGTGGCGGCGAGCGAGCCACAGCACACGACGACACAGAGGAGAGTGTGTCTGCGTGGAGAGTGTTGGCAGATGCTGAACGGGCCGCCGCCGCCGCCACGGTTCACCCACATCCTCCTCAAGGCCGTGATGTCAGAAAGGAAGCGAGGAGGAGGAGGAGGAGGACGGCGAGGTTATCTGAGGACGCTAACGAGCTCCACTCAACTTGTGCTTTGAGGGGATGAAGAGCGGACGACAATTAGGATCAACATGGGAACCAGAGCGCATTCTGGCTTCATGTGTTCACACAAACACTCCCTCATGGCACATTCATGGGGCACTCACGCACACACACACTCCTTCCCTCTCTTGGGTATACAAAACACACACACACACACACAAAAAATAGGGAGTAAGAGCTTTGTGGGGAGCGGAGGATGTCACGGACCCCCCGCTGTGCTTCACACTGCAATTCAGTGATGCTGCGAGATGGGACATTGCATGACTTGGAGCACAATAATGTGTGTGTGCATGCATGTATCTGTGTAAGGGTGTGTGTGTGTGTTTGTGTGTTAGAGGTCTTTCTTTTAATGTACTCCTGCACCCACACACACACACACACTCACGTCATTGGAGTGGGCCCCTGCTGGGTTCCTATCAGCGTCAGCAGTGAATCGGCGCGCTCAAGCAGCAGTAAAGCCCCAGAAATCTCACTCCACTGACCCTGAGCGGACAATAAACTGCATCTAATTACTGGCGCATGCACTCTCAGCACTCCCGGCGCGGCGCTGCCTGGCACTAGCCATGGATATTCACAAAAAACAACCGGAGCGCAGGCCAACTTCTCTTAGAGATATAACGTTTTTTGACAGCTTAAGCCTTTTTGGGTGATGTGCAGCACGCCGCACAAAAGGCCGCGCTCGAGCCGCGCCGGGGAAAACTAATTTCAGTCTCTATGGACCTGAAGCCTCGCCAAGTGCAACATGTTGGCCCATCCTTGGCAGCCTTTAGAGGGGATGTAACACGCCTTCGCTGGTGTTTGCTACCACGATAGAAGACTTAAAGGACAATTCTGGTTTGGTCTTATTTTCATAGGGTGCTCACTTTTGGCTTTATGTCCAAATAAAGAGATGTGTTTGTGTTTGTGTTTGTTGCTGCGTCTGACATCTTTTTATCGTTGTCGCTGTGTCCCACAGATCTGATGCCCCATCTCTGAATGTCCAAATCAATCAGCAACTCGAATACGTCTGGTATTGCGCTCATTCACCAATCAAACCTTTGTAGGCAGGATTACGAATGGGGATGTTGTCTTCCTGCACAGCTAGCTAGATACCTCGGTACATTCATGAAGAGCAGCCAGAGCAAAATGGCGACAAGCAAAGATGAGATTAAAGCCGAGGAAACTCTTGTGTTGACATATCATCCTGCAGTGCTTCTAGCCAGCAGGTGCTAAATAATACAAACAAACATGACTAAAACTATTGACCCTGCACAGTATTTTAACTGTCCTGAAGTCATGAATATGGGAATCTTTCTGATCTCTACCGCCTGCAAAACACACACACATCTTGTTCAAAAAACATAAATGTAATTTCTGCCCGCCAAGAACTCAACAAACGAGCTCTTTGTCAGGTCCAGAGGTATCAAACCGAAGAGGTCAAACCCAAAGTTCAAGTGTCCCTTACCACCCTTTTCCACCATCTGCACCACCTCCCAGTCAAATAGTGCAGACATGTTAGAGTAGGCTGAATTCCTTTATGTTCCTCTCTACCTCAAAAGGAAGTGTTGAAGGGGGCAGAGGCCCTCGCCGGCTGACAGCGAGCTTTTATTAATGACAGGTCCCCCACCCTGCTTTGAATAGGTGGGTCGAGACAAACAATAGCTGTTGTTGGGACGTTGGAGGAGCAGCGCAGGCCTTTGAAAAGGCCTTGGCTCACTGACAGGTGCTGCAGAAAATATAAAAAAGCGAGCAGGGTGTCGGTGCCTCGGTGTGGAGACGTCAGGGATGACAGAACACCTGCGACGTCCTTCCCTTCATGCTGATGAGTTCGCTGTATCACTTTTCATACGCGGCCATGATAAAAGATACAGCGGGATGGATGATGGTGACGGGGCGAGGCGGTGACCGCGCTCCGCTGACAGCGCCGCCACGCTCCACCTGTCCACTTCACAACACCTGATTCAATACCAGGATGAAGGATGACATGTTGATATTTTCCAGTTATCCCTCAAATACATTTTGTATTATAAGAAAGTACGTGTGTGGTTCTGCTCTTGAAGACTGTAAATTGAATACTGGAATTTCTTGACGTTATCTTTAAATGATCTTATGCAAGCTTTTGTAGAGTTGGTTCTGTCATCACTGAATCTTCTTTTTAAATAATGTTGTCTCACATTACTCTTTCTGTAATCTGAATTATATTATCTCAGTAAGGTGAATACGCCTGACTTTGCCATTCTGAATAAGTGCCATATTTTTTTGGCTTGTAGAAGAAACAATTGCACCAACGTTTGCATTAATATTGCATGATTTTTTTTAACGTTACAAATGTTTTGTATTTTATTTTGGAGTGAGACATCTCTCCAGGTATTTTTCTTGTGGGGGGGAACTCCTGTGAATGACGTAGAAGAAGCAGCGTGCAGCGTGGGTGGTGTTCCTCTGCGCTGATAATTAAATAATTGGCTGCAGAAGGTGGGAGGGATGCGGGGCAGGGGGCTTACCACCGCACACCTGAGCACAATTAGTCTATTAACCCAGTGATGACGAACAAATAATCAAGTGCTTTTGTTTCACTAAACCTTTTTAGTAAATATGTATAAAGTGACCTGGAAAAACGCACAATGGCAACTTTTGCCTCTTAAATTGGCAGCAGGAACAATGCCGGTATTCACTGACGGAGATGTCGTCATTGAGTTATCATCAACAATCTGCCGTGTTTTGTCCCTCATCACCGCTCATTAGGCACATATGCATGTACACACACACACACACACACACACACACACACATGCCATTCAGATAGTTCTCAGGCAGCAGATGAGACAAACTGTTCCTGCAGAAATGAACTTTCAGTGCAGTTGTAAACAACCGCTTGCAGTTTATGACTCAGTATGTCTCAAATGGAAACAGTTGAGCTTTTGTTACCTGCTGTCCTTTAAAAGGCACCACTGCTTGTTTAAGGGTGAAGGGTTAAGACTCATTTTTGTCAAATGGCACCTCACTGAGAATTATTACACTTTATGGCCAAAGTTCTGTGGATGGGAGCCAATCCCTGCAGCCGGCTCGCAATCACATGTTACACTATCAAGTGCCCATATACTTTTGGCCATTTAGTGTAAGACTTTCACCGTGAAGTTTCATGTTGTTGTTTCGCCTTCTTCCACGTAGAAATAAGGTTAAATTGAAAATCAACACTTATATTCTCAACACTTTGTTATATATTTTTTCCATGTCCACTACAATGGGTATTATATTGGATTTTCCCATTAATGGCTGGTTTAACCATGTATGTGCTGACTATCCTGTATGCATGGATAGGCCTCTAATATTGGTTCATTAGAGTTTACTTTGGGGCCAACATCCCACGCCAATTTTCATTAATTGAGACCATTAAGTATTTGATGACACTGGGCCTGAGGTGGAGTTTAACAATATAACAAAAAATATCTGCTGTACAGGAAAACATCTTGTCAAAAAAGTCTATAACAAGGTCCATGTTGTAGCTGTTCATGATCTTGTCATGCAGTTGCATTTTTCAGAGCAGTTCAAGGACTTCTCATGCACGTTGGCCGAAAAGGTAAAAAGTTCATTCTCGATCTCGGAAACAGAAGTTGTGAAAACAATCTCACCATGAGATCCAGTTTGTTGCTGTTATGGAGCTTTTGATCGCAATCTCAGATCCTTGAAAAACTTTTAAATAGCCGCAGTCTGCCAGAGCAGTATTCAGGTGCACTGTATTGTGCTGCTGTATGTTCTCTTTCCTCCTGCTCTCTCTCTCCCGCTCCCCCCTTCCCCCTTCAACCCAACCGGTCGAGGCAGATGACCGCCCACCTTGAGCCTGGTTCTGCTCGAGGTTTCTACCTGTTAAAAGGGAGTTTTTCCTTGCCACTGTCGCATAGTGCTTGCTCATGGTGGGAACTGTTGGGTCTCTGTAAATATAAAGAGTCGGTCTAGACCTGCTCTATTCGAAAAAGTGCCCTGAGATAACTTTGTTATGATATGGCGCTATATAAATAAAACTGAATTGAATTGAATTCACAGAGCCAAATGCCCATTAGCAGAGATAATATACTACATGAACTGAAACACAGCGCTTATGTTACAGAACAATGGCAACAAACAAACACTACAATGATTTGCATGTTGGCCTGAGAGCAGAAGTGAATTGTGGGAAAGTGGGCAGACAAAGTCAAATTCCACCAAGCCGGGAGTTTGAATTATCATAATTGGAGGCCACGGCAGCGGGGGAGAATTTGGCAGCCAGTTCAAAAAGTGATATTATGAACTGTGAGCACACAGACAATAGACGTGATGTATATTTATGCATGACTCTCCTCTGAGCTGACGAGCCAGGAGGAGAAGTGGAAGAGTCCAAATCTGGCCTCAGTTTCCTTTTTCTTTGTTGTCAATTTTCTTTTTGAAGAAATGAGAAAAGACAGACGGGTTTCCACCCCCACCCCCACACCCCCTTCTTAACGATCACAGGTCTTTCCAAGTCACTAACCATGAAACCAGTGCGTTTGATCTGGCCTCAGAGGTTACGGAGGATATATTGAAAAATTACTGCAAATTTGTCATCAGTGTCTGTTTTTTTGTTGTCAGTTTTTTTTTCCTTTTTGGGACAAAAAAAGAAAACCAGTGCTCTTCTGCTCTTTCACCCAAAAAATGTGTACACCACTGAGCGTCTGACTCTAATTGTGTCCACATCTCTGCACACTCGACCACAAAACCAAACCGGGAAGGTCAGGAAGTGGATACACAACGGTGGGATGCGAGTGACCAAAACACATCTCCTATTCCTATGGTTTTTTTAGGGCAGGATCACACGAACACATGTTCAAGCTGAGAGGAAACCAGGGGATTTGAGGAACCATCTGTTAACCAAAGCCTTTGGGAAGCACACTAAGATGATCTTCGGATATTGTTCTCCCCAGGTGGGAATGGCAGGGGCTCCGCGGGGCCCCTCGGGTCCGAGCAGAAAAGGGAGGGAAACGGGGAGCTTACGGAGTGCCGGCTCACTGATGCCATAATCTCATTTTCATTCATAACGCTTGGGCATTTCAGGTTAGAGAGAAACAAAGTTGGACTTGCGTAACGTCTCTGTTTTGGAGGACGCTGGAGCAGGTCAGAGGGTTTGAGTTCGCCTTGAGTTCTTTGAAATTAACTCCACAAGCAGAAAAAAAGGGGATTATCTAAATTTTTAAACATTGCACAAGACCCGACAGGAGATCGTTCACAGGTCAGGAAAGAGAAAAGAGGAGGATGGAGGGAAGACTCCTGTGATTAGACAGGAAGGAGAAGAAAAAGAATTGCCAATCATCCGTTAAATAACATCCACCATCTTCATCACCTGCAGGGAGGTACAGTACAGGTCAGCCCTGGTGGAGGCCTCTGAGAGCGGCTGAGTGGCTCTAATGCTTTTCAAGAACTTTAAGTCAGTCCTGCTCTGGTGTGAGATCATGAAGTGAGCGCAGTCGGCCACCAAGACTTTACTCCACAGAGGATTTCTTGTCTGGACTTAAGACAATTTGTTTGGCACTTCCAGGTCGGTCTGCTTACTGTGTGTGACAGCCTTGAAGCCAGGGCTACAGCTGCTCCTCCTACCTGGGGGTTACACCTGAGTAGCAGCTGACATGTTGTTTGCGTCTTTGGTCCTTTGGCTGTTTTACTGGATTGGACAGGCAGAAGGACTGAATTACACCAAAAATCCCCTCCTTCTCCATCGAGTACAGGAAGAGGTCACCATTAAAGATCCAAAGGGGAAGTCTGTGAGTGTCTTGAACTGTCCAAATCCACAATTTGGAAAGTGCAGAGTCCAAGACAAAGTTCCCCAGGGGGAGCCCTCGCAGACTTCTGTCATTCAGTACGTAACGTGTCTGAGGTGGTCTAGGTCTCTAAGACACTTGAATCTGCACCCCAAGTGGACTCTCTTTACAGGAAGTCCGCTTAAGGCACCTTTGCGGATGTGATGAATTGTGGATTCGGACAGCCCTCGGCACTCACGCACTGTGCGGGGAATACGCCCGGTAAATGCGCAACTCTGCAGGAAGTCCGGACGTTTGGATTCAGCCCATAAAACAGACACTTCCTGGAAAACTGTAGATGTGTAATGATGACTTCCTCCTGCACTAAACAGGTGTGAACATGAAATCCACACAATGAAACCATCGCTAACTCTCCTCCTGTCTGTCAAATCAAATAAGGTGGAACATCTAGCAGCTAAAGGGCCAGAATATTGGAAATAGGCAGCTTATTTCTTACGTTAGCCGTAACAATTTAACAATATGATAATATATCAGAATGTATTATTGTCTTAATGCCGCTTTAAGGAAGCAAAGAGGGCGTTTCATGGTGTCCTTCAGTTTGGCGGTCGGGATATCTCTGCAACTTTACAGATTTAAATGAAACTACATGGAAAGTTCAACCATGAGAACAAAGAAACACTAGTTTTTGGTGGAGATCCAGATCACTTAGTGTTGTGGGTTATAACTCCTGATCTGACGCATTGAGGTAAAGTTTTCTTTTTTTCTGGATTACTTTCTGATTGGAAACTGGTCCAAAACAATATCAGTTTCTTGTACAACCTCTACCAGCTGTTCACATTTAATTTAATAGGTTGGACACAAGAAGACACATTGGGAATCAAACCTACAACCTTGTGATTACAGGACAATCTCCGTGCTGCCCAAACACGGCTGTGCGTAGTTAAAGATCTCCTAAGAAGCGGCTTGTCCACTGTTAGGAGCATTATGGATTAGTTACAGTCTGCAGGCTGCAATAATTACCACAACAAACAAGAGACCTCTAAGCCGGGTACTTTTCTGCCCCGCTTCCAGACTTTTCCAACCTGTAATTAGGATTTTACTAATTTCCTCCTCCTCTCCTCCTCTTTCCACCCCCCCGGACTCTGCTGAAAATCACCTCCTGATCCTTATTTTTCTTCTCTTCTGTTTTACACCTTCCTCCCTCTCCTTATCCTTTTATTCGACCTCTGTCCTCCTCCTCCTCCTCCTTTCACCTCCTCTCCTCCTCCTTCTCCTCCCTCCAAGGTGAGAAGTGATTTAAGTCGAGGAAAAACTAATTTTGGCGGGTCGAACAGATTGTTGGATGTTTGTTGACCTGTCAAAGCGAACAGAATTGTGGCACAGGATTGAAAATCTAAATCTGCATTAGAGGCTTTTGTTGGGCCTGAGGCGACTCGATCTGCACGAAGGGGTCTTTATCTCACCATGGAGGGGGACGACCCCCCCTCCTGCATTTAAAGCCTACACAAAGTCAATGCAATGTCAATGTCTGCTCCTTTATATTGCATAATTTTAATAAAATATTCTGATTCTGATTCTGATAAGTTGCACTTTCATGTGGTTTAGATGGATTTTCTACCTTCATCACAACCAGTTAATCTCAGTATGATGGTGAATTAAATTTAAACAGCGTACAAGTCAAAGCCTATATTTTTTGTCAGGTAATCATCTTGCAGTGAGGATGATGCAAGCAGCAACCATTTTCTGATCCTCCGTGGTGATGCAGTTAAAGATGCTCCAACTCCGAAAAGTCATGTTTGAATTGCGAGATTTTTATGTCTTTAATTTATTTTTATTTCAGCCCAAAATTAGCATTCTGACCACAAATTATGACTTTAATGTTTTGATTTGAACCCCAAATTGTGACTATAATCCAAAATTATTACTTTAATCTTTTGAGTTGAACCCACAATTGTTACTTAAACCCAACATTATGACTTGCATGTTATGATTTTAATCCAAACACATGACTTTAATTGTATAATTTAAACCCAAAGTTATGACTTTAATCAAACATTTTTACTCTACTTATGATTTGAACCCAAAATGATGACTTTGATTTTATTTACTCTAAAATTGTGAATGTAATCTTATAATTCAAACATAACGTCATCTTATCTTCTGTGACTCAAAACACACAACACGCCATTTTTGACCTCAGAAACGTTACTTTTTGCTAATGACAGGTTTGAGGTGTGAGTTCAGCAGTATGATAAAAGTATACAGATGGTGGTAGAAGAGGTATAAGAGCCGAGCTATAAGACACTGTAGGTTAAACACAGACGGGGTTAATCATGTCTGCATGCGTTGTTTGTTTGTTTCTGCCAGTTGTGTGAAAGCATAAAGGTCGATAAATACGGATAATCCTTTTTGTGGTTAATGCCGTGGCCCAGATTGCTGCATCGCCCGCTATCTAATAGATCAGATCAGTTTCCTAAACTGTGGCTCCCGACTCAAAATGGGTCATCACGTCGTCTCTGGTTGGACTTGTGATATGTCTTAAGGAGCTAAGGGTGCCTGAGGAGGGAACAAATCCTTCTTTTAGCACCCACATCAGTCAAGTCAGTTTAATTTAATGGGACTGTGGGGGAACGACGTGTGCAGAAAGAAAGAAAATGAGAGATACATGGACGAAGCGAGGGCAGAGAGGGAGAAGAAAACAAATAATAATGGAAAGAGTAAATAAGGAAAGAATGTGTGAAATTAAGAACAGGAAAAAAAACAATAAGACAAGGAAATGAAAGAAGGCTGGGAAGAAAAAAGGACAACTGGATGGTGCAAAAAAGAGAAAAATAGAAATAATCTAAGGAAAACTGAAGAATGAATGGAAAGAAAGAGGGAAGTAAAAGAACTAAAGAAAGACAGTAAGAAAGTCAGGAAAAAGGACAAAGAGAAGAAAAGGGATGAAGAGTGAAGGTCAGAATGAAAGAAAGACCTAAACTCAGTTCAACCTTCTCACTAATAAAACCATTAGTACTTCTACTACTACCACTGCTACTACTAATACTACCACTACGACAAGTATTACTTCTACTACTCCCACTAGTACCAGTCCCACTACTACTACTACCTCTACCACTACTACCCCTGCTACTACTACTACTTCTCCTACAACCACTACCACAACAACCCTATACAGTACCTGTATTACTACCATTACAATGAATACTACCACCAGTACTACTACTACTAATACTACTATAACAATAATGTACTTTTTACTAATTAACCACCTTCTGATCTACTTTATGAAGCCACCCTCTTCCTGGTTTTAAAAGTGAACAAAAGGAAAACAGACGACCACACTGAAGTATTTTCTTTACAAGTTTATAAGATCTGTGCAGACTGGACAACAGCACCATCAGGGGTGGGACAGCGTACCGGACAACAGCACCATCAGGGGTGGGATTAATTAAACTGATGCTCCCCAGAGGCGGTCCTGCTGATCAAATCAGCACGAGACGCTTCTAAACCAGATTAATAGCTACAACATTAAGCCATTAAAATCTTCTCACAGAGTAATCATCTATCAAGGAATTCATTCATTCTCAGCTCATCAGGAGCAGCTAAGTCCTGATTAGCATTAGAGGTCTCAGTCCCAATGACAGTCTGCCCACACCAAACCAAACCGGACTCATCTTATCGTCCATTCTTTGATATTTCTTAAATTCAGTTTATGAACTTTGTCACTGTGATTACAGATACTGATACAGATCTTATAGTACACATCATTCATGCATGTCATGGCACTTTTTCTGAAGAAATCCTTCATCTTTGCAAAGGTATATTTACTTCTGTTGAGAAAAGAATGTTTGATTTCAGCTTTTCTGCATTTCACCGAGTACTGTGTCTTCAGTTTAGCTTAGTTTAGTTCTGTATTCAGGACGAGGTGTAAGTGTATGATGTGGGAACTGAACCTTTCCTGTGACATCTGCAGGAGTTGCAACTGGGACTGTAGCAGCAGCTAATTCTTTGACTGCTGCAGGAATTTATCCTTTGACTGCTCGAGGGATTGAACCTGCGATGGTTTCAGGAGTTGAACCTTTGACTGGGAGTGTTGCAGCAAATTCTTTGACTATTGCAAAAATGAACCTTTGATAGTTACAGCAATTAAATATTTGACAGTTGTAGGAATTAAATATTTTACTGTTGTAACAAATTAACCTTTTGGTACAGGTATTAAACATTTGACCATTGCAGGGTTTGAAACTATGATACTGCAGAAACTGAACATTTGGCTGTTGCAGCAAACAAACCTTTAACAAAAGAATATTTGATGGTTGCAGGAATTGCGTCTTTGGCCACCTTTCTAGTTCTTTTGTTTCCTTCAGAAACACCTTTTAATCTATCTTTAAGCAATAAAAGAAGACCTGAAGACTTGAAGACCCCTGGTTATCGAGGGGATGTGGGTGGTGGTGGTGGGTGGCTGCCAGAGCCACAAAACACACCTTACAGTCACTTTTGTGTGGCTTTGATGTGAGATTACTTTCATAGTCCTGAAGAATGCACAACGAAAATATCTCACTGTACATCTCTGCAGTTCCCTTCCGCTCTCTTCTTAACCTACAGTTCAACTGTAGCGGGCTTTGTTCATTCTGAAAACCAACGTGAAACACAATTGAAAACTTGGCAACAGCATGGCAGATACATAGTAACTCAATCTGGACTGGCTGCTTTAAACTCCATCTTAGGCAAGGTGGCTTTTGTAAACCGTCAGACAATGGAGAGCTCTGTTGAAGGCACAGAGGTTGATTTCCACCTTTTAAGTGAGGACACCAGATACCTGCCTTTTCACTGTGTTTAGTTTGAGGACAAACTTTCTTTCTCAAGGCCTTTTTGAACATGAGCAGAGGATGAAACATGACACAGGGTCAGCAAGCGCGCTCCAATCATAGCTCAAAAAATATTTGAATTGCGCGAGCATTTCTCAGGCAATGTTCCTTCTGTCTGTGAAGGTTTTCCAAAGCGGATTAGGACTTTGTGTATGTTGCCCCAAGATACTGCAAACACGTCCAACCCTGTAATTTGATCGGTGTAAAAACATGCCGAGCTCTCCGCAGCATGGTTCAGATGTGGTTGAGATGCAACGTGTGTAACCACAAGGCCATGGGATTAAAACGCCACTTGAGCACTTCAAAAAGTGTCTGTCTTAAATAATTTCATCTTCTATTTAGTCTTTTTTTTTTTCATGAAATTGTATGATGTGTGGCGGTTTCCTGGCAAAAAGAGGAACTGAGAGAACTGAACCCTTAACCCCAAATATGTCAAAGCGACGTTCGCCCCTTTGAGCTAAACAAGACCTCAAACCACAGGAAGATGTTTTCAAATATAGGAAATATTAAACTTGACACTCAAATTCAATACTTTCCCAGCTTTTTCACTTCATTTCTTTGTTAGATTTTTACCATTTAAATCTCATCAAGCGCTTCATCAGTGAACTTTCTTGGTGCACAGAAAACAAAGTAAAGTATTGAGTTAAGGTTTAGAGATGGACATTTTTCCAGTGTGACCTCTGAGTCTCCTGGTCTGTCCTCTCCTGGGAGTTAAACCCGAAAGACATAAGTGATGTGCCCATAAACGTCAGGAGATTTCAGACGACGGCGTCTTCAAAGACCTCCTTTACTTTTCATCAGCCCTTCCCTCTTTTCCTCTAAATCCTTTACAATAACACACACAGCGCACTGCACATCAGTCAAACGGGGATTTTCTACGTCAAGACACTCGATAGTAGTCGGACGAAAGAAGCTTATTAAAAAAAAGTGGATGTTTATTTTCACAGGTTGGCATGTGGTGCTGAAGGAGGCACTCTGACATTTGAGAGAGGCAGTGGGCATCAAATATTGAGCAGCTGGAGGAGGTGTGAGCGTACCTGGTGACCTCTAGACTGCAAGTGGTGAACGTCTACAGAACCAAAGTGTGCAAGACGCATCTGGACCAGAAGGAAGTCCAGTCCCTTTACCTGACGGTTAAACATCACCTGTCCGTTTGTCCAGACAGAGAGCAATGTCTGGACAAGAATTAATAAAGTGCGGGTTCCTTCGATATCATTACATTAAGTCCAAAGAAGCTTCCTTTTTTTCCCTGCATGATCACAGTGGAAGCACTTTGACACGTGGACAAGAGGAGTCAGAGATCAAACTACCAACCCGATGCTTAATGGCCAACCCGCTCTGGCAGGAAGCAATAGTTTGGGAGGGAGGGGAAAGAATGAGGGAAAGGCTGCAGGTTTTTTGTGCATTATACAACAATCACACAACAAACTACAAGACAAAATGTCACTGCAGCCTCAGAATAATCTCTTAATGTAGAGAGACAGGATGTAGGATTTGAGGAAAAAAAAGGAATCTGTGTAAGTTGAGTTGTTGAGATGTAATTCCAGATGTATATAAACGCGTGTTTCTTATCATATATCTGGATCATTTGAATTTTACCAGCGATACAACACCTGAGTTTTGGTATTGACACTAATCAATACTTTACTTTAAGAAACATCAACATATTTTTAATTAATAAACTTAAGTACAAATCAGGAACTCTGATCAATGAGTAAGTAAACAAGAATAGAAATATGACCCAACATTCAATGCCATCTTTCAGGGCATCCCAAATCCCAAATATTCATGCCGGGTTTGGTCTTTCTTGCGTTCCCCCTGGTTTTTCTCTACATCCACGTCCCTCCTGCCTTGTACAGTAGAGCACTTCAGGTCCAACTCGCCTGTCAAAAGCCCTTCATGAATAAATTGAAGTTGGCGTAATTTCACTTTAGCTCTGCGAGTCAGCAGAGTGTGGAGAGAAACGAGGGCACGACCCCAGCTGATCCCTCCTGCGCTCTGAGGAGATGTTCTGAGCTTTCCCACCTGCCACTGGAAAAACTGTATTTACACCCAGCTAACTGACTGTCTGTCCTCCTCCCACGCCGTTTTCACAAAGCTCATCCCTTAATTTATTGTGGAGGTGCTTAGCTTATTATGGGTGGCCTTTTTGAGAGGTGAACAAAAGGGCGCCGTGGATGTTTTTAAGTGAAATTTGAGCACCAGAGTGAAGCAATTTGACGACGACCTGCTACAACATGATGTTACAAAGATGTTGCACATATTCTGTACATGCACACACATCCACACACACTCATAAGGCATCCCGAGGGCAGCGGTGTCTGTGACAAGTTAGTGGGACTAGCGACGCGCTGCTAATCAGCTTTATTTGTGCCACTATAACCAATCTGTGGGGATCAGACGTGCCAGCTGTCTGCACTACAGGACGATTATTGCAGGGTTTCATATCACAGAGCTTCAGGGAATGAGTTATGATGCACCGCTGAATCATTTACTAACCAGCGCTGCAGGGACTTCGGGCAGCGAGCAGCGTCATGTTTGTATGACTCGGCCAAGTTGGTGGAATTAACCGCGAGCGCTGCTGTGAAAACCTCAGGTGAGTGAGTCATGAGATCAGTCAGTCAGAGTAAAGTAGGACTGTGATGGAGCAACTGCTGCTGCCTCCCCGGAGCCTGTAATCTGTTGGTGGATTAAACGATTCATTAGCTGATTAGCGTAAATCGATTAACAGCGCAAATGAAAATAAAAGGGAGCCCTTCGGGGGAGGAAACTGAATGGCCTGGGGAAAACAGACAAACAACTTGTGCACAGGCTTAACCTATATTCTGCTTTGTCAAGGTTTGATTTAGATCCAAGGTGCTGAAACCTTTGGCTGTAGAGAACAGAAACAGAAAGATTGAGGGGATGAGCTGGCGGTTTAAAGCTGCAATTAAATGATGGAGAATTAAAGGATCATTCCAGTTTATTAAACGTGGGCGTTATTGTAGTTTTAGCCATCATTCCTGTCAGTTATGGTAGCATTCATTGTGATATATGTGAATTAAGGAGCTATCTTTGTTTCCTTAAGAGGAAGCCATTTTGGGTTTCTGAACTGGACTAAATGAGGAATTAGGATTAGATTTGTCCTCATACAATGGGTATTTTTTGACAACAATACGAACTTTAATTCAAATAAAGGTTTCTGATCAATTCAGCCAATATCCTAGGAAATATGGCCACACTGGACAATTCTGCATGTCATGATTCATGTCGACATTGAGTGCCAACGCAGGAAGTAGCGATGGGCGTATAGCACATCCAACATCTTCTTGTTTTAGTTGGCAAACTTTAACCTTAACCATATTTCTTTCGTAATTTTCTTTCCCTAACCATAGCATAATCACCATGCACAGTTAGCAAGAATTTTTTAAAACGTTGGCATTGAAGTGGTTGTTGGTGTTAGGGTTGGAAAATAAGGTCAAACAGGTTCAAGTTTTCAGTTATCTGATGTGCAATAAACTGCTTCTTATTATTACTGTTTTTCTTTGCTTGTAATACCCTGAACCTTTTATTGTATTCTCTACTGCATGTTTAGTACCAGCGCTATTAATGTCTTCAGTTGTCTGTGTGTTTTTATTGTGTTTATGTTTTTAGGCTGCGAACACTCTTGTGGGACAATAAAGATCTGTACTGACCTTAAATTCATTAAGGGAGGGATGTGTTGAGGTCAACCGCATATTGACAACATATTAATAAGGATTATCCATTTGCATTAAGAGATGGAAGAGTTTTGAATGTACTGTGAGGTTAAGAAAGTAGAATTTGCTCTGTATTGAAACATTGAAATTTAACCATTTTATGCAATCATGGGTTGGGATATATCTGTGGTGATCTATAACTCACATGACTGATTGATGGACTGTATATAAGGAAATCAGAAACACCCTCAAACACCTCCCAGATGAAAGCAAGACTGCAGAAAACCTGGCAACATCGCTACAGCGAAGTCTGGCAGATCTAGGATAGAATAGAATAGAATAGAATACAGCTTTATTGCCCACAAAAGTGGAATAGCTGGCGTAAGGAATGGTCTTAAAAAAGTGGTATTATCCAAGAAATAAATGTCTTTTCAAACTTGAGGAGTCATTTTATTTCCGCCTGCTTGTTTGCAGCTGCTGCCGCAGGGTGCACTCATCAGCCTCGTATCGACGGGAAAACAAAGTCAAAATATGTCGGATGTCTTTGATGTAGCCAGAACCCTCATGTTCTCTCCATGTTCAGACATCGCTTCATTCAACACCGCAGCATAAAGCTGCACATCAGCGACGTAAACACCCTCTCGCCGTCTCTCTGAACATTCGCTAATGACTCCCAGGCAGTGCCTCGGTGGCGAAGGGGGTTCAGGCAGAGTTCAAGCCACATGTTTGAAGCACGCTCAACCCACCGCATCTCCCCCTGCACCATTAAAACCATCACTCCCTCATCAAGAGTCCTCTTTGAGAGCTCAGAGATGGTGTGGTGGTGAAGTCCCTCGGATTGGGTCCCACAAGAGCCTTCTCTCCTCAGTCCAAAACGTTTTGCATCTGAGCCATCTTTCTCTCTCCATAAAGACAAAATAGACAAGATAAAAAGTCTTTTTCTCCATGTCAACCCTCCTGCTGTGCTTTTCTACAGTCTAAACACAAAAACCCTGCAACCACCTGACAGGCAGAGACGTAGAACGTGGAAAACGTCACAATGACATGCAAAAATCGAATGTGCACTGAACTGATTTTCTGCTGGATCTACTGAACCAGAAAAGTCAGAAAATAACCCCAGCACACTGCTCAGCAAATCCCAAAACTCTCTATTCTGTATCTGCTTATTCCAAGGCTTCACTGAAGCTACATCAAGCTTACACTGAGTGAAATATTCCAAGTCCAAGTTGACATTTTTCCATGGGTGAAGAATATAAAATAAAGAAAAAAAAAGCACAACAAATTTATCATCTTCAGGATCTTGACTAAACTTTTAAATAAAAGGTTCTGGGGCTTTGACGAACTCCCCAAATCGTACATGTGGTTAAAGAGGTCAAGAAAAATGAACCATTAATAACCAATTTAAAAACAGTTCCTCTTTGTCATAATTCAACCTGCTGAGGAACCTGTGAGCAGGATGTCAAAAAAAACCTCTTGTCATCATTCATTCGAAGCTGTGGTCCATTTCCTGAGAGGGTCGACCGCCATGCCGGAGTACAGAGAGCGAGATGAGGAGGGCGGGAGGACGACGGACTCAGACGAGCTGATGTATGAGATCAAGGAGATCCAATTTGTCTGTAACACTGCGTGGCTGTATGAGCGACACAGCTGGACTCTGTTAGCGTACGCGGCCTCAAACAGAGCTGTGGTTTTCCCCCCTCGACACAAAAGACAGCACATAAAAGGATCATCTGCACTCTCACAGAGACATCACCGTGTTTTTTATGTTTCCTCACTCTCACTGCTCAGATTTGTTTGAAACGCCGCCGCTCTGAGCGATGTGCGTGCCGTCAAAAAAACAGGAAGAGCCACCAAAACACATTAACAATAAACAACTTCACATACTAACAGGACTGTAGTTGTTTCATGTGAATGATGCATGAGGAAGGGATGATACTCGAGCTGCAGTCACAGAGCAAAAAGATGATTTCAAGAAAAGGTGATGCTGGATACAGTACGTGTTTTTATCTCCTTCCCTTCACTGCAGGGAAATCTGAGGTCAGCCCCGGAACTGGCGGGGATTCAGTGTGGTGCTCAATGGCACTTCTTCTTCTGCAGGACAGATGCTTCCCGGCACTGGGATGTGAACCCAAATCATCCAGTTGAAGCTCGAGTTTTGGTCTCTATTCATGTTGGTTAGATCTTTAATGTCTTTTTAGAGCTAAACCATAAGTAAGAGGCCAAATCTATACTTTTTTCACTGTGGATAAAGGTGTGTTAAGACAAGAGTCCTGCGTGGGCCTAAAACTGATACCTGGACCAGACCCATACCCGTGTCTTGAGGACCTGATCTCACTGAAACCTACCAAGAGCTCACCGGGTGGATGCAACACATTGGCTGCCTCTTTCTCTCTTACCACTGGGCATTGTGTAGCTACAGTACTTGCTAAACATTACATGCATGGATGCGAACGATTTGATTAGTGAGAAAGAAAGAGAAATAATTTATGAATAAATTACATTTGAAAATAACCAAATCTAAACCCGACCCAAAACCTGATACGCTGTCGGAACCTGTTGGGTTCAGATCGGGTACTAGACCTTCAGACTACACGCAAAGTGAATTTCGGAGGTGAAACAGTTGCATAAAAAGTCAGTGGAAATATTCTCTATGCTGCTCAAACTAAGGCAAGACAGAACTGTGCAAGGTGAAAATGATTTACCTCTTGCTAACCCCAAAGCTCCAATTCATGAACGTACGGAGACAAGACGAAAAGGTAGAAGAAAAGGTATCGGAAAGAGTTCCTGGTTAGTTTTTATTCACAGTTTAGGAAAGTTGATGTACAGATAAAGAGAAGTAATTAGCTCTTTTGATTATGTAATCTCGAGCCTCCGTCAGCAGATGATGGAAACACTCCTCGATTAGCATTTTTTGTTGAATTTCTGGAAATTCACATTAGATTTGTGCAACATTTACAAACGTCCGTAAATGTGTGTTTCAACATGCACTTCTCACTTGTTCCTGTCAATCAACTCAACATGTAACACGCAACGAATAAACAGTCAGCAACAAAGTTCAAGTGATTTAAGTTCACGAGCTGCAAAGAGACAAACTGCACGACTGAGTTGCGACACAACGGTGACGCACTGAAGAATAACCAGCGATTGAGCAACACTGTTTACAGTAAGCTCGACTGCGACCTCGCTGCAGTGACACATCAGCTTCACCACAATATGTGGAAACAGCCACTCAACTACTGCATAAATCTCAACCTGTTACTTCATTTACAAAATTACATATTCGCCATCTGGAGAGTGACAAATACAGCAACTTGTGTGATGGCGCACGACATAAAAACAAACGCCTTCGGATTTTGATTTTTAAAATGATGACATACAGCCTTTTTTGTGTTTATATCTTGATTTATATTTGGAGATATTAATGGCTTAAACTGAGTTTGGATGCCAGCCTGTAAAAAGGGTCACCAGAGACTTTATTTCCTGCTAATACTGAATGTTTTTAATGCAGACTGGAAAGTTTTAACAATCATCTAAAAGCATTTGACGGAATCACTGCTTTATTTTTCTTAATGCACTCGGGTGGGAGTTGAAACTTTAAATCTACAGAACAGGCAAAGGTTGCAAAACATTGTGAAACAAGTATGTAAGATACTGAGCGAACAAGGTCATCTGCCTGCATGTCTTCTTTGAACAACAGGTGCTAGGCAAAGCCAGGTGCATTGTGGATCTAAATCCCCTTATTTAACCTTTTACCACTCTCTGTTCTGCCCACAGGACTCAAGCACCACGTACAACTTTGACAGACTACCACTTCTATCAAAAGTAACACGAATATGTTATAACATGTGGTGTGTGAATTGATTGATTAGACTCTTTTTGGTTATTGTAGTCATTTTCAAACAGAGCGCCCTGCTATCCTGATGTTCTTTTAACCATGACCACCAACCTTCTCTAACTTTAACCAGTTTTACTCCTAAACTGAATCAGACTTGTTTTCATATGGATCACTTTTGTAATGCAGAGTTGTGATGTTTTTTGAAGACAAATTACTTATTTTGTGGTTTAGTTCGGAGGACTTGTTGCAACATGAAACCTTAAACATGTGGGCTTAAACAAAGCAGTCAGGCTATCTGACAGCGTAACAAATCCTTGAAATATTTATATCCAAATTCATTGCAAGGGTCAAATGATCAAAAATAATCAATTGTAGATCAATTGATTATTTTCAATAGGGCTAAAGCAAAGGAAGAGTTTCAGTTTTAACTCCAATTACAGTAGAAAAGCTTGTTACTCTACATCTGTTTGGTGTTGTTTTAACTGTTACATATATTATGTGTTTATGTTATTAATATTATTTATTCATTACGGCTGCTGACCGTACATTGGCCACCTGAAACCAACACATTTGTGTTTACCTCCTTCTTTCCTTCCTTCCTCCTACGTCTTCCAACATCTTTCCCTTTCTTAACTCCTTCCGTTCTTCTTTTACTCCCTCCTTCATTCCATCCTCATCTTCCTCTTTCTTCTCTCTCTCCTCTCACCTTTTCCTCCCTCCTCCTCTCGTTCTTCATCGTCTTCTTTCCTCTGGCCTCTCTACTTTTCTCCTTCTCTCTTTCCCCCCCTACTTCCTCCTCCTCCTCTTCCTCTCCACCCCCCCCACCCCCTCTGTACCAGATGGACACATAGTGCCCCCCCCTCATCTTCTCTATCTGCATTGTCTCACTGGACTCTTCAGAGAGATAAGCCTCGCGGATTTCTACGCACGCCAACCTCGTGAACTTGACCTCTGGACAAATTCATCAAAGGAAAAGCCTGGTCGCCCCCCCCCCGCCCCCCCTGCTTGTTTTGTTTTCCTTTCAACAACTACGTTGATTACTTTCAGCTTTTTGAAATTGATTTTACTTATTATGGTTTTTTTAAATGTCCTTTTCATTTATTTCACGTTATGTAATTCTCACTTTTCAAATTCACGCTCTATTTAATGGTGAATTATTAGAAAAGTTGTTTTAATGTCTATAAATAAACTCACACATGCACACATTATACACTAGCACTTCAACCTCCCTAACAGCCCCCACACTCTCCTATTGATCTACAGAACACCACATGGTTAAAAACTGTAAAGGCTGAGGTGTGAGGAAGAATAACAGGAGGAAGGGGGTGAAGAGGCAGCGGAGAGGAAGATAACAGGGAGAGGAGGAGGAAGAGGTAAAGGAGATGAAGGTGTGGAGGGAGGAGAGGAGGAGGAGAAGATGAAGAAGAAGATGGGGATGGAGATGTCGCCTTGGGCTCTGGATACTTCCCGACAATCTATAAACCAAATCATTCATCAGTGTTTACATTCCTGTTGATTTGTTAATTGATGGACCAATCAGAGGATGCTTATGAGCTCCTTCATTCAACAGAGATCAAAGACCTTGTTTAAGCTCAGGACTGAGTTTAATTTTTGTCTTTCTTTCTACTTTTATGTTTGGCCACGGCGCCCCGAACTCTGCCTTGCAGGTTCAGTTAATGTAAATCTGAAGGAATCCCATTAGGCTTCGAGAAAGTCTAGACTCTGACTGTGAAGCTCGGACCAGAAAATCTGGTGTTTTATGACCCTGGACCCGCTCCATTTCTGCGCAGCATAAACACTGATTAGCAGCCTAAATCCCCTGGAAATGTTACAGTTTGTTGAGACACGCAGTAAATCCTGCCGCTGAGGTGTGTGATCCAGCTCTGTGTGGAGGGATGTGGGAAACCTGCTGGCTGTGACTGTTCAAGACAAAAGATGTGGGTTATCTGGCACAGCTAGACTGTCTGTCCAAACTATTATACGCTCTAACCAAAGCGGGAGACCAGAACCAGACACCAGTTTGGGCCAAAATCCCTCGCTTGCAAAAGTATTTCCCAGAAACTTTAATCCAGAGAAACAGCACTGGTTCTGCTGAGATGAGATCTTATAACCACAGTTACTATTCTTAGAATCATGTCATTTTCTTTGGTAAACGACCCAGAAAAGATGGAAGTAGAAAGTCAGTAAATGGTGTGTTACAGGAAGTGGATTTATTCCTAGAAAAGATGTTGATTTTTAAGGATCTTACGGCCTCAACGTGAGGTCTGTTTGACATTTGATATTTGTCAGAAAACTTGTTTAACTTGTTACTGCACTATGGCAGCGTATTGCCCACATTCTTATATTGTCTGTTGAGGATAAACAGAGGAATGAATGTAACGCCAACGCAGTTCGTTTTATCTGTGAGCGTCACCTGTGTCCATTTCTGTCATTATCTTTTTTAGTAGCTGCCTGACTCTTTTTTTTGGTATTCATTTTACTAGGTGGTAGTTGGTGGTAGTAGTTGGTTTGACTGATATGTGACAATGTGAAGGCCTTTGTGCAGTTTGTAGGCTTTATAATTAGAATCATGTGTTTTGGGAATCCACTGGGGAAAAAGAAACCACCGCCGTCTACAGCAAAGAATAGTTAGACCATCCACATTCAGGGACTCTTCTGTGAGTTTAATGCGACTCATCAATCAGCCTGAAAAGTTACATAACTTCACCCTCAGTGACCGACAAATGTAAATGATAGTGGAGCTGGGGTTACTTCCCTGAAAATGGCATTACAGCGTCATCAGGAAGTGTGTCAGCAGCGACTTCACACAGCTGAAGCCTCAGCGCCAAATCACACGGCCACCGAGTAACGAAAAAGGAAGGACAGGAGTTTTTCCTTTTAACAATGACACCACTCAAAAACACTTTGAGGAACACAGAAATTAATGAAATGTGGAAAGAACGGACACCTTCTCCACCACCTCCACGTCCTCACTCCATTTCTCAGATAATCCTCAACGTCATATCTGTTGCTAACAAAGTGAAGCAACCACATTACACAGATCTTGGCGGTCTAATTGCTTGTAGCCTAAAACCTTGTCAGCAGCATCGTTAAGAGTGATCCATGGGGTGAGTTGTGGTAAAAAGCCAGTCCTTCCCCATGCCAGGCCGGGCCAAACGGAGGTTGAGGCCCAGGCGTGCTGCTCGCAATCGGCCCGTCCGGTTTTAAGAGGTGCTGGATGACGGGCTGTAACAGGAGGAATGCCTACTGCAGCTGCCCACCAGTCAAGAGGGAACCAGGCCCTCTCAAGTCCACCTCAACCGCCCAACAAGGCTCCCAGCCCTTCATTTAATCCCCTCTCTCAGACCCTGACGCCCAAACCTCAAAGCTGAACCCATTGTCCTTCAGTCCCAACATCGCTCCGACCGCTCCCCTCCCCACTTCAAACTGTCGTGTTAACTCTTAGCCACTAAACTCCTCGACCGATGCTGATTTGATTGAGTGGGAAGTTGTGTGAGACAAGTGGCCTTGACTGTGATCTCACAATGAAATGAAAAATGACCTTTTCACCTTGTCAGAGAACTCGCTGCTCAAGAGGAAATGCAGGACATGCACGCATTCTTTCCACTTTCTAATATTTCTCTTTTGCACTTCATGTTCTTGTGGCGACTTTACGCCAACATCTACCAGCACAGTAAGAATAGTTCAACCTTTATATGTAGGAACAAATAAAATTATTATAAATTATCGATCACAATCAATGAGCCCATCTTGCCACATTATATAAAATCTGCATCTTCACAGTTTTGACTGATTGAAAATTTAGGTTTTCTAAAATCAAGTATCATTTGTCTTGATTCTTTCTGTTTCAAGATACAGACACTCATTTCAAATTCAGAAAACAAGATTTTCTAGGATTTCTATAGAGTAGCGAAGAGGGAGGAGGTATTTTCGGGCACTCTGATCCCATTTATTTTCTTCATCTAGACAAAAGGTGGCTGACTGCGTTTCAAGGCTTGGATGCACATGAAACTCTCCCGGTTGAATCATCAGTGCAAAAGATTAACAATTAATATCTGGCTCTAAAAAGTCTGTGGACATCAACACGAAAGATAAGAAGTTAACTACAACCTCCAAAGAGCATTTCGGCGCCTTCTGTGATTGGATGTTTGCATCAATTACAAACCAAAGTTCAATACTTCTGATCCAGCTCCATCTGCAGATGAAAACTGTGAGATGTGGCTGAAAGCTCCAGAAAAGCTAGAAAGCGGACTTTAACTTAAGTGTTGTCACAACGAAGAAAAAGGACTAGAGATTAAAGATGAAGATAAGATGGAGATCGTGTCCCAGCTCAAACATCTTGTTTTGTTGAAATTCATTTCAGTCTGTATTTGAGTCCTGAAACATTATTTTCTTAAAACAAATGAAACAATCTGCCTTTTGCAGTGAGAACAGCTCAACCTGTTTCTAATACAAATGAACTTGTCTCAAGAATTTGGGAAAAACAAGGCAGGTTGTTGCATTAGAAAAGTGAGAAAAATAAGACTTAATGACGGACTAAAACTTGATAGAAAGAGGATTTTTGCACCAAGTTAAAGAAGTGAAACTCTGATGAAATGCAGTTTTCTTGTCACTTCCAAGATCTTTTGCTCTCTCTGCCGCCAACGGGACCACAAAAACCCTCCATTAACATTTAATCCTTCCTTAAAAGTTCTTGCTCACTCATCATCCATTCTCGCAGCTTGGGTTCTTGTATCTTTGCTCTGCAGCTGGGATTGTAATCTAACCCTGCACTCACTCCGAGCTGACCTGGATAACACCATCAGCTAAATGCTTAAAATGCAAAAATGTCAGCCCCATCCAGCCCCTCAAAAACTGGAGCTCCTGGGCATCTACACACCCTGCTGGAAGCCGCTCTGTTTACAGCGTTAGGTTTACAACATCCCAGGCCAAAAAATACTTGACATTCTTATCTCGGCCGTTCGTATCCTGATCTGAGGGGAGCTGAGTGCATCTGCATGTCCACGCCACCTCATCATTTCTGCCTGGGCCCAAACACATGTTTCCCTTTTAAAGTCACTTCGGAGAGGAACATTTGTACGTTTAGCATCAACATTTTGACAGGCTGCTCTGTGAATCTTTGCCAGCCCTCCCGGGAGGCGCGGGTGGAAGTGCCGGCAGCCCTCGGCCGGCCAACTCCTACTCGATGAGGAGAGGTCATGGAGGGTCGTGGGTAAAATAAGCAGAGGGAGAGGTCTCTGTTTCCGTAAAAATTATCATAAAGAACGAACACATAAAAATCCAGTGTAAACAGATGGGAAGTGGGAGGCAGATCCAGTGTCGGGGAAAGGACTCAACTAATTGTACTAAAAGTCCATGAAGTTTCTAAAACCTGGACACTGTCTATCCGCCATGCAGCATCCGTCACACACGCCATAATACACTCACAAGCATCTGCATCCACACACACACACACACACACACACACACAAACACACACACACACACACACACACACACACACACACACACACACACACACACACACACACATCTATCCTTCTAATCTCACACACAGGCACACAAATGTACACAAAAACACACACACGGCGCTATCACAGGACATCTAACCTGCACAAACACATAAGCACACACCTTGGATGCTCTTATCTGATGTTGATGCACACACACACACACACACACACACACACACACACACACACACACACACACACACACACACCCCCTTGTCTTGTCTGGGCTTCTAAAAGCGCTCAACAAATACACAGAAAAAAACACAGCATCGGCACATGAAGAGCTGCAGCGAGGTCGCGGGGTCAAGCAGAGGTGGAGTGGGCTGGAAAAGGTCCAGAGATCAGGAACGATAACCCTGCCCCCGATACAGGCTGATCTCCCCCTTCGATACGGCCCGTCGCCCAGGTCAGCCCTCTCAGGTTACTCGCTCAGGCTTGTTTGGACCCCCCCACACACAGCCTTGGACATGGACTTGAGTGTTATCCAGACATGAAGGATGGAGCAGAAGAAGAAGAAGCTGCTGGTTTTGAAATCTGATCCCTCTGCGTCTGTATTTTATGGCATCTAAAGGTAACATAAAACTTTAAAATGTTGCCTTATTGTGTTAAGAACCAGATTTCTTAAGGGTTTATTTGATGTTTTTTTTTCTTTTTTACTGAGTAAAGAACATGACATGCAGAGTTCTTGATCACTTCTTCTTTAGTGACCCTTGACCTCATGAACTTTAACACCGTTCTTTAGGAAACCAGCTACAGGAGGAAAGACCACCAAGGTCTCTTTAACTTGTCCTTAAAAGATCACGTGGTTTTCTACTAATGCTTTATTTGAAAGTGTGCACGAACACCAATTAAAATGTATGTTAATTAGTGTTGTCATTAAAATGATACTAAACCAGATTTTTATATTTTATACAACTACTCCCCAGATAAAGCAGGACCTTAAGGTCATTTCAGGTGTTATTTTGCTTTAGTCACACATATTCCTTAACAAATCACAACCAGCTGACATACAGTGGACATGGGGCTTGGGGAGCCTGGGGCATCTGTGGCCCCTGGTTGGTATTGCGGCCTTGCTGTTGGTTGGAAAACTTCCCTACAACACCTTGTGGCTCTATGACCAATGTCACGCTAGTTCCACCTTTGTTCTTGACAGTTGAGAGTTACAGTTCACGTCTTCTATGTCTTAGATCTTTCCAGATAGTTTTGGATTCAAACTGGCAACCCTTCACCCCTTCACATGCACGATGATTTCCTCTGTCCTCTAGTTCTGCTGGTGCAGGACGTCTCACAGTAAGCATGGGAACAGTGTTAACCTCTGTCTTTCTATATCTATATCTCAAGGTTCTGACGTGATGAATAGCCAATTGGTAGCTCTTGATAAAAGTCCAGGTGTCAGGCTGCAGGACCCAAAGTCAGTGGGAGTTCATATCCAAAACAGGGTGATAGCAAGAGTTGTTTCTGCTTTTTTGGGTTTTATTTACACTGGGAGGGTTTAGCTGACGTTCTAGCCCAAGTTCACAGCGAGAGACCAAGAAGAGGTTCATTGTTTTTCAAATTAGCGGGACTCAAGGCTTTTTGCAAAAATACTTCCCCCAGTCACAAGGTCATACTGCCCTGCAACCAATTCTGACGACCGCAGAGCTGAAACAATAGAAAATTTACACAGATTCACTGTTGCATCTCATTTTAAGCCTGTTTATAACCAACAGCTGTAAAAAATGCATCAAAAACAAGGCAACAAGTCTGCAGTTGTTTAGTTCAGTGGTTCCCAAAGCTTTCGGCTTGTGACTGCTTTTTAAGAGGCCTGAGGGGGTAAAATTATCCAGTAATCCCCATAAACAAGCAAAGATTAGAGTAACTACTATATAATCTTGTGTAACATAAATGATTGCTGAGATACTTCTAATATGTAGTTCCATTATTTCTGTACTGATTTATCCTCAGGTTTTGTGGCATATTGTGTGAGGGTTCCTGTGAACTCCACTTCCCATGTGTGCACAGCCTTGTTTTTTTAAGATTTGATAGTTTCGTTCTTCTTGCACCTTTAGTATTAAGAACAGGTCAAAATGATCTCACTTTTATGACTCAATAACAGACCAAAATGGCTTGATTGGCTTGAAGATATTTGCAGTGTGAAGTTATTATCACCTCAGACACTACAGCTAATGTAATGTATATGTTGTTATAGGATACACAGCGTTTGAGGTGTTGAGGAGACTCTTTCATCCCTGCACCTTTCATATCATATGTCACAAAGCTCAGTCTGAGCCGGCGCAGTGATAAGGTCAAACAGCAGCTTATCACGCTCTTAAAAAAAATGCTGCTGTGACCTTTACACCCCGCGCACAAAGCCACCAATCAGGAAGCTCCGAGCCTCCCTTCTCCCTCTGGTTCATCAATGACGTGACAGGGCGGGCTGCCGGCCAGACGTCGATGACATGTCAGAGCGGCGTGTTGCAGACGCACCAGAGCGCCGCCTGTCATCAAATGCATCTATCTGAGAGAGGGGACGAGAGGGCCGGTCGCCTGGCACTGAAGTTCAAAGTGACCCCGTGTGATTGTGATTCATCACCGCCACGGCGTGGGAACAGAAGAAAAAGATGAGGGGAGAGGAAAAACAAAGGAAACCTACTGACCTTTTCCTCCACACACACACTCCTACACCTTCCACACACATCCACTGCCCCAAAGACCCATTCATAAACACCTACGTCAACAGTCTAAAGCCATGCCGGTGGCCCCTAGAGGCTAAAGTGTTCATTACACCCCCAAATATAAAAGTGTTGTACAGAAACAACAAACAACATACTGATGGTTTAGCTATTCTCAGAGAGGTAACAGTAGTGGAGGTGAAAGTGTAAAGTTTGTCTTGAGGGTGGGGATCGAGGAAAGGTCACGATGGTCTTAAAATCTAAAGGGTTCATCCTCTGGGGATCAGGAAATCTACCTACCAGAATCACCTCACAGCCTAATTTGGTGTGGACCAAAGTGAACATTTTTATATTGCAAGAAAGGATCAGGTGGGGTCACGGAAATATTACTTTGTTTGGAGGGACCAGCCAACATTGTCATCTTTCGGCTCTAGTGGGGCCAAAAAGAAATGGCTTCAATCTTCACAGAACGTTAGCAAAGATGGAGAGCATTTATCCTTCTTGTATTTGATATTTTTGTCTGTCTATGTTCGAGCTATCTCCCGTCATCTCCCGGCCATCCAATATGTCCACTCTTAAGTCAGGAATGTGTATCGCCTTGATACTTATTACAATCTTTTCTCAGCTCGCGGTCCCACTACCTCATTTCCTCGTTCCCAGATGGAGAGGAATTCCAGCCTCCCCCTGCAGCCGCAAACGCATGCACATGTCAAACCACAAATGACGCCGTTGAGCGACGTGGAGCTCAGCCACCGGCACAAACGGCCGTCCGAGCTGTATCAGGGTTTAATGAAAGTTGGGATGGATGTCTGGAGGGGTTCAGAGGAAATGCCTTGATCTGCGAGGCCTGCACTGAATTATGGGCCAGGGTCGGACGCATCTGGAGCCCGAAACAGACAAGTTTCCCCAGCCCGAGACTGCACACGGCCAACTTCTGCAGACGTCCAGATGGATGGATGATGGCGACGCCGGTTCCTCTCTCCTTACACAAACATGTGCGCTCCACTTTATTGGATGACATTTTTCGGACAGAGATTCCTCTCAAAGGCTGGAATGCAGAGGAAGTCTATCGCAAGCTTCCTCCAAAATGAGACAGACAGCGAGCTGCTAACAGGACAGCTGCAGGGTCAAGTGGGCCAGATAAAGAGCACATGATCTTTAGAGAGGCAAATAAAAGTGAGGAAACTTGTGATGACGGTCCAGGCGTCGCTGCGAGTTGTGTGTATATAAAATGTCTTTATTTAGAGATGAGAACACACGATTCAGCGGTGAAGCTCCTTTATTGGAAACACTCAAGAGAGAAAAAAATATGAATTTCCCACTCATGAGTGCTTGTGGGTTGTTTGAGACTCTGAGGCATTTCATGAGAAATTAAACACTCTCCATGCTTCCTCATTTCAGATTTCTGTCAGAAACTTAAAACTATATTTGTCATGATTCATAACAGAGAGGTTGTTACTGACCAGAAGCTGAGCTGTTGTTTGTAATGGAGCACAGAAGGCGGCTGAGGGACGACTCCAGACCCAAAATATTTGCGGGCAGTGAAAAGCTAAGTTGGTCTGCTGCCAGTCATTCCTAATTATTTCCATATTAATGTTCTCCACACTCTCTTGTCTGAGCTGCAATAAATCTTTTCTCTACTCGTCGCGTTTCTCTGTTTCCCCATGACTGTTCAAGGGTCGTTTGTCATCTGTTGTCAGGGTGCTGTGACCTTTGACTACTACAAATTGCTGATTGAAGAATTTAAGCTAATTCTGCAGTTAGATCCTGAATTATCTGAGGTAACTGTAGTGAAGTCAGATATCTCATGATAACACAGTTGTCATCACATTCAACTAAAGCCTCAGTAAACTGCCAGCCATCGTTTGCAGTGTTTTGCTAACTTCTCAGTCCAGGTGAGGACATGTGGTTCTGATAAAACAACACACCTGCAGCTGATACTCCCTCATCCAAAAACAACCATCCTCCCTTAAATAAGATTACAGTCACACTGACACTGACACTGACACACACACACACACACACACACACACACACACACACACACACACACACACACACACACACACACACCTTGCTTTCCCTTCTCACGTTCCTCCTCCAGTCATGTTACAGTGAAGACAAAGACTGGAAATATCATTGATCTCCTGGCGGCCAGTCAGCTGCCAGCTGAACAAAAACTGGAACTGAAACATGGCCAGCAGGTACAGGTTCAGTGTCCTGCCCGAGGGCACACTGACAAGATGTATGGCTGCTGTGGAGCCTTACATCATCGTACCTGTGACCTTTAGGGAGGCGAGGCGGAGACTCTGCCGCCAAACGTTAAACTGAGGTGAGAGAAAGCACATGAGGCACCTGAACAGGTGACACAGTGTGAGCATATAGGTGTTTACTGCAGGAATAAAACATAAGAATATCTTTAATTCTTGTCAGTACCTGTTGAAAGCTACCTGGAACTGAATTTAAAGGACCATAACAAACATAACGAACATAATGTTTTTAAGATGTGTTCCTTCAAGGCAATCAGTGGATTCTAGTCATTTCAGTACATAAAGAAACCTGATAGAGTTGGATAACATGACAAAGTCGTCATTGTGTCATATTATTTTTGTCAAAATTACATTTGAAAGAATAGATTGATCTGAAAAATTGTCACAGATTATTTAGTCACTCATGAAAGCTTAATCATTGGCTACATAGAGTCAGGTTAGCCAATAATATATTACTGTCCAATGAATGACCCCCATAATGAATATAATATTGTTTTTCCAAATCTACAGCCAGACAAGCACATCGAAATAAGACAAGTCTGCAGAACCCCGGTTAGGTTCAAAGACGAGGGTTTTTTCAACTTTGCGTGCCAATTAAAATAAAATAAAATATTTGCTTTCTACACTCTGTGCCTGGCTATGATGGTACGGTAAAATGTGAGACCTGTCTACAGGTATGCATACAATTCAACGTACTCTCTGAATGCTCACTAGTTCCACAGTGAGTTTTTCTGGGGTTCAACCTTTAAAGCATTTTGGATAAATTCATCCAACAAATTACCTTTTAAAAGTTTATCAGGAACGCAGAGTTGAACGTGGTGTGTTCAGTAGGAAAGGCAGGGTAACGGCAGACTCATCAACACCCCTCTTGGGGCTAATTGTCAGCGATATGTAGTATTAATATTTAAACTTATCCAAATTTTGACAAGGCCTGATTAAAAATTCATCCAGTGTGGCTTGCAGCAAAATGTGGAGCACCAGACCCACTGAGTATAATAAACAGATTAAACTTGAATTTCAGATCACAAACGAGAGGTAAAGATGATTCTAAGACTTCTTGGGAGGATTTAAAAATCTCATTAATCACATATTTCTCTACTGGCTCTTGTTTTGAAGTAAAAAACAAATCTCTCTACCTCCGCCCATCTCTTCAGCTTCTCTTATTTCCTCTCCTCACATTTGTGTATCAGACTTGACCGCTGCAGGGTCACAGGGATATTCCATTACATCTGTTGACCCTTGACCTTTCTGCTGTTAGTCGCTTGTAACGGTGGTCATTCAGGAATTGGCGTTTATCTGGATGTGTTTTTAGTTGTTCTGGATTAAAGTGTGAGCTAACGGCATGAAATTAAAAGATCATTTTGACTTTTGGCAGCTAGTTTTGATCGACGTTTCTCCTAAATATTTAACGTGAGAGATGCACAGAGACAAACACACACCCTCCTGCATCCCTCCTGCTCAGTGATGGATGAGGCAGACAGCCATGTGATACACTCCCCCGACATGGGACAGTGTCCTGGGGTGAAGGCTGCCACCTTCCCCTCCACATCCTGAACCAAACACCACCAGGGAGGGAAATGTTCCTCCTGCAACTATGTTCTGGAAGAATTACAAGCCGTTTAAATCTGTCAATTTACGAATTTAAAATGTGCGAAAAGGTTCTGAAAGAAGAGACAAAACTGAAATGAAGAGACAAGTTAGAGAGTTAGAAACCTTGATATCAAAGATGAACAAATTGAATTCCCAGGATGCACTTGGAGTCAAGTTCAGAGCTCTGAGAAGCAATCAAGACTTCAAGTTCAATGTTTCCCCAATAAAAATGATTCGGGAGTCTTGTTTTCAGCCCACAGCTGCTCACTGACCTCTAGTGGCCGAAGCTGCTGTGGTCAAACATGAATTAATTCATCTTTCTCTGCTTCAAACTCAGAACTCTTGTCCCTCTAAGTGGTTTTTCTTTTCTGAGCAGGACTGCCTTCGTCCTCTCCCTACTGGGGTCCACAAGCGTCATGCCGAATTACCCAAGTCAGGCTTCACACCGTGACAAAAGCTTGGGTCAACTAATTCAGCCTCCAACGAAAGCTCCTCTAAACTGCAGAACATTCGAAACAGGCCTGAAGAAGAACTTGATCTGAGTTTACTCAGGTGAAAATACTTTGTGCTTTCAGAGCTGTTTGCCTTCTCTGCCCTGGTGACCGAGTCGCTATAGGACAAATAATCCTGGTATGAAGGGATGAACTGGACTTTGCTCAGCTGTAAAAAGCTGTATTATAAACCTCTGTGCCGTGTTTTGGCATCTGATAAACTGTCAAATTTGTGGATCAATCACTCAAACTGGACTTCCTGCTTCATCCATCCATCCATCCATTTTCTATACCGCTTATCCTCTTAGAGGGTCGCGGGGGGCTGGAGCCAATCCCACCTCAGTGCTGTTTTCAGTCTGAATGTGAGCTTTCGAGAGCTTCATCAGCGATCCCTCCTTAAATCACAGTCAGAAAACAGGAACATCACATCGCTCTCATGTCTCTCATGTGTGGGCCCATGGCGCTGAAATGAGGCAGGGGACACCCGGTGTTTATAAATCCACAGGCGGGTTTAGCTGAGGGGGCCCTGGGCCTCCCACGAACCCCCCCAACAAGCCACAATGGCTGAACGGAAGCTGCCCTGCTGCTGCAGATCCAGCGTTTCCCAATGCCGGAGCACAATGGGGCCAAACCTGCCTTCATCCCTGGGCTCTAATCTTGTTTCTTTCCCTCCAGCTCCCTCCCTCTGCCCCTCATTCACAGCCCCAGTCCGGACGAATGACAGCCCACCATGCGGTACGTTGGCACAATGGTGCTAATAATGTCGCAGTGTCCCCACTTCTTCCGTCAAACGGCCGTGGATCGTGTCCTTGACAAAATGGCTGCTGATTGAAGGGTTTCTGAGGGAAGGCGCTGTTTGAATGAAGGGTCTCTGCACAGATCTAATTAAAACACAATGCAGCAATTACTGCTGTTCTGTACGGGACAAATGAACAGAATTACACACCGCAGGGAGAGAAAACAGGTATGTACCCACACACACACACACACACACACACCATCCTAAACAAAAACAGGTCATGTGGCCTTTTTAAAGCTAGAGGGAGAAATTCAAAATTTCAAGCAGCAGCCCAGTGGTTCCCAAAGTGAGGTCTGAGGAACCTGCAGGGGTCTTTCTGGGGGTTTCATGAGTGACTACTTCATGCTACTTCATGCTTCGATGAATCATTTAATCTATAAAATGTAAGAACCACAAGTTCCAGTAAAATCCTTACGTCTTTTAAATTTAAACTTCTTTTTTTTTTTTACTTGCAGAAGTTCAAATCTCAGGTTTCACAGAAAAATACTGCCCTTTACCGTTGAGAATTTACCATTTACAGCAAACTTAAAACTAATCTTTGCCTAAATGTCCGTGGAAGGATTTCAATACAAGCCCAAACAGTTACCACTCCAACACAGGCCTCATGTGATATAGCTCCCAAAGAAGTCCCCACAAAGACCAATGTGAACCAAACCAACAGCAGCTCCACAGTGAGGACGGGGCGATGGGACTGGTCAGATGTGACGGGACCTCCACGAGGGGACCCCACTCTGCACTTGACATTCATCTCCTCTCAGATCACTTGAGTGTGACTTTCTCTCGGCTTTGCCCAGCGTGGAGCCCGCGAGTCCTCGACGACAGCGCTGACATGCATTGTTGGCGTGTCACTGGGTTTTGGAGAGAGCCACGTGCGTCCAGTCGGCTGAGACAAGTGCTCCCATACATGATGTCAGACATGAGAACGTACGGTCTCCGGAGCAAAACACACTCCCATCTGCAAGGCCCGGTGGGCACAAAGAGACTTATCCGAGGATCGGCTCAGGGGCCGTTAGAGCTGGCCGCTTTATGAGCTTTGCGCAGAGAATGACGTCTTCGTGTTCTCCCAAAGCCAACAGGAATTTACATTTTTTAGCGTCCTATGCGGCTGATGCTCTCACACAGAACAATTTGTGTAGGTTGAGTGCCTGAGAGTCTTCCTCAAGGACACTTGAGCAAGAAAAATACTCAACGGCTGGAGCATCTGTGACCCTTTGAAAGCAGGATAATCTCTCAAACCAGCTGGCCACGCTGCCAGGCAGTTAAAACGTGGATTATGAGGGAAATCAATTAAGGGGAAACGCTACATCTACCCACCTCTCAAAATCAGAAATGGCATTTACACATACTTTTGTTTGTACACTCAAACGTAGCTCCCTCAAAGTTTCTTCTGCAACTTCTAGGTAACTAATTTTCTTCGCCATCCGTCTCCTCATCAACCCACCACCCACTCGCAAAAGTTAAAACAAACAAACCCTCTGCGCTGAAGCTAGCATGACAGGAGCTGCTTTTGTCGTGCGGTTAAATGAGGAAGAAGAGCCTCAGACCTGCTGGGTGCGAATGAATCGGTGTCATCAGTTAGTCAGACAGCGAGACGGGCGGAGACGGCAGGGCAGTCTGTGTCGACCTCATTGTCCTGCAGGACAGAGGCTGATGGGTCTCTGAAAGACTGACAGATTTCACTTGGCCTACAGCCAGCAGACAAACACACACACACACACACACACACACACACACACACACACTTACAAACATTTACATACAAGCGGCACCCTACACAGCATGGGAACTTTTGGGGCTGCTGGTTTCGATGAATGGGTGATGGAGGCGGAGGGCAGATTGTCCAACTATTAGTGTCAAACACGGGATTCAAAATCGAGTCCCCTGCCAGTTAATGGAGAAAGAAACACTGCAATCATTTATTTTAAGTGAAAAAGAATTAACTGTCCTCTTTAGTAACCTTTCTAGTAACCCACGAGTACACAAGACCTACTGGACAAGGACTACAACTAATGAGGGCTGGTACGACTTAAAATAGGTATAAATGTACCACATGAAAGTCTTGTTTTGTGGACATTTGATTGATTGATCGACCCACAGTGGATTATATGGATACAGTGAAGTAATACACTGATTGAGTCCTACAAATGTGGATATTTCTCTTTAGATTCTGGTTGTGATATCTGCAGCTTTAATGATTCAGGAAACTTAAAATGACTCGTTAAGACCAGTATTTCCAGCAGCAGTAAGTTGGTCCATAACCAAACAACTATTTGATGGGTTGCCATGAACTTTGGTACAGATATTTGTGGTCCCAAGATGATGAACCCTAGTAACTTTGGTGATCCCCTGACTTTTAATCTAGCGCCACCAGCAGGTCAAAGTTTGCACATATCCAGTGAAATCTTGGCACCAAATGTTGTACGAACATTTGTAGTTCCCAGACGATGAATCCTAATGACTTTGGTGATCCATTGACTTTTTCCTCTAAAGCTATACTTTGTGTGTAGTGCTAATTAGCAAATGTTAGCACGCGAACACGCTTACCAGCTATCCAGGGGCATGTTTACATTGTTATTGTGAGAATGTTCTACTTCACCACGACTGCTCAAGTTCAAAATTCAACTTTTATCCATCGTACAGGTTGGTTTTCTTCACAATTAGAGCATCACAGTGCTGCTAGCGATGCTGTAGCCTCACAGTCTTGTTGTGACTCAAGGCTCAAGTTCACCCCTCTGTTATTCGCCGTCTCCACCCAGTTAAAAGGCACGAGTGATGTGATTCGTCTCAGATTCTCTCTCTCTCTGACTCCTGACAGAACGGGGATCGGTGTTGATCTACAGGCAGAACAAAGCTGACCCACAGCGCTCAGCGCTAATGAAGACCAACCTGCGGTGGTCTCAGTATCTGCCTTTGAACCGCATTCAAAGAATGTAGCTGTTCAGCCTCCTTCACACGTAGCCCTTTCCTGTTTTTCTGACACTGATGTCGTCACCCCATCCATGTGAAACAACACTGAAAACAGGGCTGGGATGGGGGCTGTATATCAATCTGCTCCCCCTATATTAAGGTCAATAGAGCCACCCGGTCAGTCACAGCAAACACGGTGGAGACTCGGGTCTAAATCAATTTACTTAGGAAAACCTGAGATCACGGAGGGTTAAGTAAGAGATGGCTGGGGGGGTGGGGGTTGGTGTTGTTCCTCCATTCAGCATATCTGATTTAATACGCACCGGAGCAGGGGAGGCGAGGGAGGACGGGGGGACGTACCAAATAAACTAAGCGGATATTAAAGGTCACAGGGTTCGTCTAACATGTGTTCTCTGAGACAGACCTGCTGAAGACTAAAGAGTCACAGCGGAGACCGAGGCGGCACACGTGTGGACCCTGAAGCATTCAGAGCGGTCACACAGGTACGACCAGGTGCCACCAGGTGAACAGTATTTACTCTCAGCACTCACGTCCAGATAATGAGTTTCATTTTCAAACATAGCTCACAGCACACAGCTCAGGATAAACACAGCGTCTTAATGATGTTTTGCAAAGACACCAGTCTATTCATACTGTTAGTACTTACCACCTTATATCTCTTCTTTTCCTGTACTGTGTTGTCATGTTGCTATGGTATGCTACATGTTGCCATTGTATTTTGTTTTAGATCAATGTTTGATGCATTAACCTGAACGTTTTAGGTGCTGATCAACAAGACTTGCTAACTTTTAGAGCAAAACATTAGACATTTATGACATGTTTTGCATTTCTGTGAGAATCTTTGTGCTGTGATGATGCATTTTTCTTATTTCCATGGATAACTGGCCTTTTATTATTTCATTTTAATGAGATATTTTTCTTTCTTTTAATCTGCCCTACCTCTGTAGCAATTCTCTTTGCTGTAACGTGAAAGTTTCATCTTATTTTATCTCCTAAACATCTAATTTGGAGCGAGGTCTTCCTCCTAAAGTTACAATAATAAGGACAAGAAACAGCAGAAACCACTTTCTACACCTGCAACAGAAGTCGTAGCTGGCATTCTGGAAATTAGTAGTAAACAACAGATTGATCTTGAAGGTATATAATAGTAAAATATAATGTAATCCTTTCAGTTTTTGGCTGTTACTTGATCAGACCTTGCTCTGGGGCACTTTATCTCCAGCCACTCTGACGTAGGTGAATATAAAACCCTCTTAAGGCCGATTTCTTCACACTGGGGACGGACACGAGCAGCTCTGTGGAAGTCATCAGTATCAGATGGCAAGATGGGGGGAAAGATTCCTCACGCAACACTTTTAAAAAGATATTTAATATTATTTTTCCTCGGAGGTGAGATTATTTCCATATGGCAGAGCTACAAATGATACCATCATTGTTTTTAACAGTTATAATATAACTTTCGTGTTTTATTTTCATTTAATTTGACTCATTTCATCGTCGTGCACTTGAGCTGGCCGGACGTGCTGATCAGTCTGTGATCAGGTCTT
The DNA here is from genome assembly GCA_005408345.1 of Macquaria australasica. Taxonomy (NCBI): domain Eukaryota; kingdom Metazoa; phylum Chordata; class Actinopteri; order Centrarchiformes; family Percichthyidae; genus Macquaria; species Macquaria australasica. The sequence continues at coordinate 419,863 of SEMN01000361.1, read as the reverse complement.
TACTTCCTCCAGAGTTTAAACGGATCATACAAAGAAAAAATAAGCTGTTTAATTGTTTCAGCAAAGTTTTACAGGTCAACGCTACTTAAAAACAGCACACGAGGAGAGTGTTGCTTTTGTTGATTTGATGCCCAAATTAAGTTTTTTTTTAAAAAACTATTTTTAATACTATTTATATTTTTTATTATTTCAAAATAAAAGCAAATTTAAAAGTTGAATGTAAATTTTTTTATCTTTTTTTCTTTAATTAATTGGAAGTGTAATTTGACAAGAGTTTATTCTTGTGTTTTTGATAGAAAACTGACTGAAGTGTAAGATTAGATTCTCACTGCACACCAGCAGGTGGCGCTAACGGATAATTTATTTGCTTCCAAACCGCAATAAATATATATTAAAACATATATTTATAAAACATGACAGGATGTTCTTTATTAAACTACTCAGCAGTATATAAAGAAGGTAAAATTAGCTCTATTCTCTATCTTCACCAGCTGCAACATTAAAATACCTACAATTATCTATAATCTATAACCAATAATAATAATAATCAACTACTTGTATAATACACGTAACAATATACCAGTGCACAAGGGGTCATTCTCCATAATGAGCACTTTAACTTTTGATACTTTCAGTACATTTTGTTGCTGATACTATGATATCCCAAAGCAAATGTAGTCCTGGCACTCATACAAGAGCCCGATCAATATGTCAGCTGATTCTAACTAATCACAGATATTTGGTATCAGCATATTTGTCAGCTGATACATAACAAAGACTTGCAGCACAGAAATACCAAAGATACCAAAGATATAGTGGGTTTCATGTATTTTAGAGACACGCTTTGTCCACCAGAGGGCGCTGTTTCACTTTAAAAATGTATCAGAAATGTTAATGCCATGTGTTTCTGTTAATATGGGTCAGTATAAAGTATCAATATCAGATTCTTTCAACTGTCACATATCAATAATATCTGCCTCAAACATCCAGAATTGCAGTAATTTAACAGCAGCGCTCTCATCTCCTACTGATGCACTTTATGTTTTTTATTAAACGTGCTCCCTGACAAATAAACTTGTACATAAATATATTTAATCATACATCTACTTACTGAGCACAGAAGACACCTGCAGTACACTCAAGCTGCCACGAGGTGTCAGTGTTTCATTTGAAATGAACGTCCTCCCTTCACACACCTCAGCAGAGGAAGCTAGATTTGAACTGTTTAATGATCCTGGCACTAAAGCAATATTCCCTTCAGATAAACAGCAGCAGTTAAACATGTTGAGGAACATGAAGGAAAGATCACTGGAGCAGTTCTGCATTAAAGGTATTTAATCTCCATTAAATCCCTTTTATTTAACTGTAAAAACTCAGAGGGAATCAGCGGTATTTAAAATGTTATTGTGCTTTAAGGCAGCCCTGAATCTCCTGTCAATTCCCCTTACAAATATATCTATACTATATACTATACTATACTATATACAGTATCATGTAGTCTTAATATTTCTGCAGAAACACAGGTATGCTGCATTACTTCCCTCAATAATCTTTAATTTCAGTATTAGAAACTGATAGTTGTAATTCTAGATATTATTCAATTGAAGACTTTATTGAAGTGAATGAGGAAAATTAGAATTGGCCATGACAAAGAATAAAAATAAACCCTATCTGATTTTACAAAATAGGGAAACAGCTAATACTGCACTTTAATGACGATCAATATGTTTGATTCATTCAGCCTTAAATAAAAAATATAAAATCAGAGCAGTTAGCTGCTTTGTGTGGCTTAATAAGGGTGTTAAAAATGCAGAAAAACATTAAGGGAAACACACAAATCTATAGATCATCAATATTTCCAATCATCGATAATTCATTAATTATAACTGATACTTGCTGGCTGCGTCAAACTGTAATGAATAAATATTTTCCCCCAAACTGTCTCAGTGACAGCCCACGTGCTCAACCTTCAGATGACTTTATAATCAGGTATCTGTATTGGGTTATTGATTATACACGCAATTAACGACTGTTGTATTGTCTTATTAGTTTTAAAGAGGACTCTACTTTAATTAGCGGACTTCCTCAGGACATGAGCGGTGATGAGGGCAGCGGAGTGTCCGGTCTGAACCCGGGGGGGGGGGGGGGCACAGAGTGAGAGAGAGAGAGAGACAGAGAGAGAGAGAGAGAGAGAGAGAGAGAGAGAGGGGTGGGCAAACAGCGCATCCTGGAGTCTCCAAAGCTCCGCAGCATCCCGATGAAACACCCGCCGGAGAAAAAGTTGCGTTTGTTCACTTCCGAGAGTCTCTGCGGTGTTTGGGTAAAGTTTGCTCCAGCTGGGTGGATGCGTGACGCGGACACACGCAGAGAAGCGAACTTTTCCCGTCTCGTCGGCTGCACACGCTCACTATTTTGAGGACCCCCCCCAAAAAAAAAACACCCCGCGCGCCGTCCTGTAGATGGGATTTCACGTTTTATTTTTTATTTGCGGGGGATTTTCTGCACGGCGGGCTTCTTTCTTCCTGGCTGAGAGACGCAGTTTGACTTAACAGAAGAGAGAAGCGGGAGCAGGACGAGAGGAGAGCCGAGCTGTCCGGTGAGTGTGAGCCGGTGCTGGCCATGTGCTCGTGGGAAAACAGAGTAACGGAAATATACCAGAATGAAGTTTTATATTGTTTAATATCCTTTCAGGGCTTTAATGAGCTCCTCGAGAGCTGCTTGTACTTTATGGTGTTTTACATTCTGTAATATCTCTCTAATATTTCTGTATGATCTCTAATATATTTCTGTAATATCTCTATAATATTCCCCCAAATCTTTATGATCCACCTGCTGCTTTAACTGCACATCGTCATTTTATCTAACTATATGAACAGACAAACAGGGTGTTTTAAAGACACTGAATGTGTGAAATTAGTGCATTTGTTGCAAACACTTATTTCAGGTTATTTGAGGTTTACACTGAACCTGGGATTCCTGGAATTTTGCAACCTGATATTTAAGGTGCAGCCTGCAGAGCAAATGATTTTAAAGTTTTGCACACGGTGAGGAAAGTTTCTTTTTCACTCCCTTTTCTTTTTGCACCTCTATTTTTATTATTTTAGGTAAAGCAACTCTTTGAATCATTAAAATAAGCTGAGTTTGCAGAGGAAGTCTGGTTTTATATCACACAGCCCTCAGATAAGCACATAAAGGCTCTTTAACGTTAAAATTACAGATTTAATTGATGATTGGGGTCTTTTTTTCTGCAGCTGCTCATAATAAACCTGCAGAAAAAGGCCTCAGATTTGGATCCAACTTTATTTTGTTGAAGCTAAATCGGATGTGATTTTTTTATAATTAAACAAGACAAATGTGAGAAAGTAAAACAACAGAGTGAGTGTAAAACCTGCAGGCTGGTTTCCCTTTGCCTCGGAGTAGATTTTCTTTCTTTTTCTTTTTTTTTTTAATGCTGAATGGCCGGTTGCATTCATTTGCATCAGAAAAAAAGTTTTAGTGCATTTGCTATTGTGCAGAATGAAGAGTTCCAGCAGTCAGGGAGCGGGGGGTGGGGGGTGAAAAGATGTGAAGAAATAATGGGGCCCTTCACATTATTCAGGATGACATGGGGGCTTCCCAAACCTGTGATGGGGATGTCACTTTCATCCTGCCCCGAGCGCCTTCCCTCCCTCGCTGTCATTTTCACACATTTCCACCCCCGCGTTTCGTTTGCTCGTCATTACTGATCGCAGCTCTGATTCTGCCGAGACTTTAATGACTGAAAAACGCAGCGAAATCATGGATTCACTGCGAAAAAAACATGAAAAAAGAAAAAAGCAAAGCAAAAGAAAAGGAGTCTGGCATGCAGGGCGCGTTAAATGTGAATTGGAAGTAAGTAAAACGCCCCGCTGTGAGGACTCAAAAGTCTCTTATCCCACAAAACAACAAGTCCACACCAATTACGCCATGTGGCCCCGGGGCCCTGGGGCAGTTGCTCCTTGTGGGTTTTGTGGAGAAAAGAAGCATCAGTGGCTTTACACAAGCAGGCGAGTAAATCCACAAAGGCACCCTGCATCTTTTAAAACTCACCACCGAAAACCTCCAAACCTGCTTAAACACACACATTAAATGTTAAGACTAGAGGTGAGACGATTCATCAGTTTGTACTTTTAGTTTCTTATAACAAAAACCCGCAGGACCCGTAACTGTTACCTTCATGGTTAATCTGCAGATTTAACCCCAAGCTGAAACATTCAAATAACTCTTTGTGTCTAAACAATAGTTCAAAATCCAAATGTGTTTAGTTTACTTTATAGAAAAGATTAAGAAAACCAGAAAATATTCACATTTAAGAAGCAGAAACCAGCAGATTTTTGGCATTTTCCCCCTAAGAAATGACAATTAATGCATCATCAAAAATGTTCCTGATTAGTTTTCCGACAACTAATCAATTAATCAGCTCTATCCACAACTTTGCTGACACAGCAGAACTCCTTTTTCTGATATAAAATCTGACCTGTGTGTCTCCGATTGTGATTTGCTGCACCAGGTGAGAGTTAAACACTTTTTAAAAAGGGTTTCGTCTTTTCAGATTCTTTAAAGTTTAATTTCTAAAATATCTGAATTTGTTGGCCAAATCCTCAACTCCTCGATTAATCAAATAATCTATTGACCCAGTAATCGTTTAAGTCTTTTATCAAGTAAAAATACAAATAATTCTCTGCATCAAGCCTCTTAAATGTGAGGATTTACTGCTCGTCTCTGTTTTATATCATTTTAAACTGAATTTATTTGGGTGTTGGTCGGACAAAACCAGCAATTTAAAGACTTCTCTCTCTGCTTTCTGAAACTGTATCAAGTAAACAATTAGTCATTTAAACCAAAGAAATAAATAAACTGATTAATCGACCGATCGTTAGTTGCATCCTAAAATAGAAATCCTCCCTGTTCCAAACCGCTCTCGAGTGTGTGATGTTTGCATTTCAGGCTGCGGAGCTTCCTCTGGTGTGTTATGGTTTTATGTTGATGCTCAGGTTCAGAAGCAGCGTCACACACTCGCTCCACAAACTCTGAAACTCGCCTCACTCTTTCTACCAGATCCTAGAAAACACGAGGAACTTCCTCCGACAGAGGAAAGCAGCCATCAGGCAGCTGCAATTACACATGATGAAAACCGAGCTGCATCACACACACACACACACACACACACACACACACACACACACACACACACACACACACACACACACAGACCAAGAGACGTCAGGAATCAAAGGTCCAGGGGCCACTGGGGGCCTGTAGTCCCTCCTCTTTGCTGTGTACCCGCAGCTCTTCGGGATCGGCTTTGATGCGTCTGTTAATTAACTCCTGAAGGGACGGCGGCAACGCCACGATCAGGCCTGACAGCCGCCGAGCAGGGGAGTCCGTGTGTGTGTGTGTGTGTGTGTGTGTGTGGATTTCAAGGGCGGATATGAAGGAGGCCCCACGCTGTGCGGAGAGACGCACGATGACACTTTGACACGTCGAGAAAACGAATGATCTCAGAGAAGAGTTTGTCTCTCAGTGCAGGGACTGATCCGGTCTCTTTGGTTGCCACAGGCCGGGTTATCACCATATGTGACAGCTCCGTCGCGTTCAATGATCGCCTGACTGGCTGCTTCTTGATGAAGAGCCTCAGCCTCTTCCTCGTGTGACAGGCAGCTGGAGCCAAAACAAGCTGTGAAACGCTGCCAACAGACCGTCGACCAGGCCGAGCAACAAACGCCGTGGCTTTGTTGCTTCTGTTTCTTCTTCCCCAAAATTTTTTAACATGTGGCGTCCCAGCGGGGCCATGTGGTATTCTTTAGCAATCAATCCCCCCTCGGCCGCGTCTTTCCGTGAGCTCAATCAGACGCTGAGGTCAGGAGGAATCTGTCCGGCCCCCGGAGGCCCCCCGCTTCTCCTTTCCTCCCTGCATGTCAGGGGCTGGGGACAGACTTCATCCCGGGGGCCCCTGGAGGTCTGTGACACACTGTTAGTGACGGGGCCTCGGCAGGTTTTCCACTGTGTCACTGGCTATTAGCTGTGCCTTCAGGTGAGAGTGGACCTGCTGCTGTTTGACAGCTGGGAACCTGCATTCACTCGAGTTAAAGCCCTGCATTCAAGTCAGACTGGAACAAATGTAGACGAGGAAAAAGTACAAATACCTCAAAGTAAACTACACAACATCCCACCAGCTTCCCTTACAGAAGCTCAACTGTCTAAATCACACGACCTTTTATCCCTGATCATCTTTGGCATTTAATCCGCCGTTCTTGTTGTCTGTTTTATTTATGCGACTTTGTGCTTTGTAGCTTTGTTCTGAAACTTGCCACAGATTTAAGATGATTATGTTTATTATGTGAGGAGCATGCACACACAGAGCAGCTGCACGAGAGCCTCTAGGCCCCGAAGAACACGTCTGAACAGGTTCATGTCTACAGACACCAAATGTAGAGCGAACAGAAGAATATACTGTTTATAATGTCACACATTCAACTCTTTACTCATCTTCTGACTGCATTAAGCTCTGCAGGTGTTCGTGTAATTGTGTCCACACACTGTAGGCAGGTACGTGCACACTCATGACTCAGAGCAGCAGGGAGTTTCTCTGAACCCTGATGTGACGATGCCGAACAGTTATTACCTCCAAACACTCACCAAGCATTCCTAAAAGGTGGGAATGATCTTTCAGACGCAGTTATCTTATCAGGAATCGACAGCGAAGGCAGAAAAACAACCGAAGCAACTTAAATTCATCTGACAGAGAGTTCATTTTGGCCACAACAGGAAGTCAGTGTCCAGACAGTTTGACCGTGAGAAGGGTTCATGACGTTCCCACACTCACCTGGACATCAAATTCAAGAGCTTTCCGATAAGTTTCATGGCCTTGTTTGGTAAACTCGGGGGATATTTGGAGTATGAAGTTTAATTTCGTTGCTCGTGATCTGTCAGAAACTCTTCTAATGAACAGTTTTATTAAACAAATCATCTTTAAACCTGCTGCTGTATCAGCACACACCTCCATCAGTGGGATTCCTGTTGTTCTGAGGACTTTTAAAGATGTTTTGATTTCTAGGAATTAAACCAGTTAATCAGTATGGATCTGTGTGAATGTGACGCGGGATGTTGACATAAAAAAAAGAACGAAAACCTTTGCTGTGTGAATAAACGTTAAAGAGAAAGACTTACTGTAGGTGTGGACAAATAAAAGAAGCCATCCGGGGCAGAAGGAGGAAGTCCGTGGTCCAAACTGTGGCTGTAAAACAGCGAGACGCCGCGCTGCAGCGGGACCATTTGGTCCGGGGTCAGGGATCAAAGCGGTTGGTCAACCTCCGCGGTCAGCATGGACTTCATGCCGTCGGCAGGCGGAGATGAGGAGACACACACACACACACACACACACGGCAGTTTAGTGATGAACCAAAAAAAACAACTGTAACATGTGATGTCTTAGTGAGAGGTGAGGAAGAAGAACAGACATCACATTTAACTGATGCAGAAAAGGGTTTAGTGTCGTGCTCAAGGAGGCTTTGACAAGATTCAAGATTCGGGTGTTTTGCAGGTTAACCTCAACCTCAACGAGCTGCTGTTAGCTGAAAACTGCTCCTGAGCTTCACTCATTTTAATGTAGTTTTACAGCCAAGTATGCACCGTGCAGCTGTAACATCATGTGAGGGACAAATGAACAGAGATATAACAAAAACATATCAGATCACTCTGTGTTGGCAGATTTGAAATCTGCTACTTTCTGACTGAGCTCTGTGACTTTCCAACGACAAATGCTAGAAACAGACCTGCAAACCAAAACTACCATCTTGGTCCTGTTACCTTTTCTTCGATGGGTCCAGTTTTATCTATACACTGAAAAAGTAAGCGAGCAACCTGCAGCATCTTAGTAGCAGAAGTCTTTATTCACTCCCTCCCACACTTAAATAACTAACCATTATTTTAATCATTGATTAAACTGATGATTATCTTGTTGATTTATGTCTGAAAATAGTGAAAAAATATCATCACAACTTTTCAAAATCTTGTTTTGTCCGACCAACAGTACAAAAACCCCAAATATAATTAATTAGAATAAAATAAAGCAGAAAAATCCTCACATTTGAGGAGCTGGACTCGGTGAATGTTTGGCATTTTTCCTTGATAAATGTCAGAAACGAGTGACTGATTAATCGGCTAATTGTTTCAGCACTAGTGCAGCTGCAGCCGAAAAGACATGAAGGTCACTAAGAGGAGTCGAGTGCTGCGACTGCATGCAGTGTGAAACCAAACATGCTTCTGTCCGGGACAAATGGATGATAGAACGAGCTTTCCAACATGAAGCCCGTCTGCATTCAGACCAGCCTCACAGGAAGCACTGAGGTACCTTCCAGCACTGCTACTGAGGTCAGGGTCTGCTGTGGCACACAGGTGGGAGGCGTTCATTCAAGTAGTCGATCCGAATCATCCGGCAGCGGGGATTTCTCCCTCTGAACTTAGCCGCCACATCTGTTTGCTGTTGGTGAGGGCAGGAGGAGATCAGCCACAGGATATTGAACATCCATGCGGAGGGGGTGTGAAGCTGCAAACACTGACTGACTGGAAATAAAGTGCAGCTGGTTAGTGGTCTGATTCAGAAAACGTGAACAAGTTAAGGTAAAGCAAATAGCCCGTGTGTTTATTATCAGCTGAAGGACTTGGTGAAACAAATAATAAAAGAAGGAACAAACAAGGGGCTTTATCATGTTCGGCCTCAGGGGAGCGCTCCGGCTCCCTTGTGCTCTGTTTTTAGCTTTCAGATTGGGGATTTTGGGTCTCATTGCTTCTGTTGAAGTTAAGAGGAACAAGTCTGGGAAGTTGGTATAAATTCAAATGTCACTGTTAGCCTCTATTTGTACATTCGCTGCTCGCACAATAAACAACCCCCCCTCGTTCGGTCGGAGCTGTATTCTATTTAAGACTCGCCACCGACCTGGGCTTCTTTTACGGGATAGCTATTATTCAAAGGAGAATAGGTGTAGGGCCCAACCATAAATTCCAGCAAGTGGCCCTTCGAAAGGGGTACGGCGCCGAGGAATTGACTGCGTGCTCTGTGATTTTACTCTGGTACGCTGTGACCTTTTGAGTTGAGACAGAGTCGTTTGTTTGGTTGACAAGAGCAGCTCTAATAATTCAGGGGGACAGCGGCTGCTGGTAATATTCGGTGATGAGCCAAACTGTACTCTTGTAAGCCGGCTACACCTAGAAGGCAGAGGCATTTGTTATTCCTGACGCAGGGAATACCCTCTTACTGCAGGCCGTTTGATTTCTGGGAAGTCGTGGCCCTCCACAGGACTAATCTATATCGTGTGTCCCTGAGTGTTTGCAGACCCTTTAGTTAATTTACACTGTGTCAAAGCTGTTATTTTGGAAGGACTTACTGTGATATTTTTGGGTGAACTCCACAGCCTCCCTGCAGCCTCTGAAAAGGGAAAAAAAATATAAAAGCATAAAGAAGAAGCTCATTTATTTAGTTAGTTCAAGTAAAACTGCAAAAAAAACCCAACAACATACATTTGTGATACTTGTGCAGAAACACCGAAGTATAAATTCATGTATAATGGTCATAGTTAGTGCATGTAAAACTGCAGAAAAACATACATTTCACATGTATGCAGAAAGAAAACATCCAAACATTCCTGCATAAACAGCAGTAACTGTATAGCAGTAATAGTGATTTAAGTGAAAGAAAAGGATGAACTGACAGAGCAGTTGATTTCAGTTCACACTGAAAGAGGGAGGAGGGGCTTTACTCTGAAGCTGTTGTTCCCTTAAATAACTTTGTTGTAAGGATCTCTTTGTTGGCTATTATACTCAAATGAATCATTGTTTGCCCCTTTCAAGCTAGTCTACAGTCAACAGCGGGAGGGGACAGTCAATCACAGCACTAACCGGCTGCACGGCCTCTTCTCTTACTTTCACTTGGCAGCAACTTTATTCACGCGTGGAAATTAGCAACTTGTCAGGGCTAAAGCTGCTTAGCCTTACTTCCACCAGTACTGAACCTTAAAGTTGCTAGTTTATACTCTAAAATAAATATACACTTCAAAGTACAACACACTCACCACTTATTATTATTCAGGAATATATTATAAAGCTGACCAGAGTTATACAGTTACTGTGGTTTAAATCTTCTCTCAGGCTGAAAGAGAAGAGAAGAGAAATTTGCCAATTCCTTGTTTGCTACTTCCAGCTAACGTGCTATTAAAAGCTTCAAAACACACACCAATGAACATGTTAATGAATATATATAAGCTTCAGACCACAATGCCAAAATTATCATGCTACAAGATAAGAAGTTAACATGCTAGGTTACTGTTTGCCAGGTAACAAGGTACAGTTGGTTCAAAAATGCACAAAATGCACCAACCTACATTTTGTGGGAATATGTTGAAAAGGTGACCAGTGAGTCATAATGTGGCTAGTTAAAAGCTTTTCTAAGACTACAATGCTAACAGCAATCTTTATTTCAGGGAGTTTAAACTACTTCCAGCTGACAGCTCAGCTGTTTTTGGGGGTTTAGGATTAAAACCAAAACTACCTACTGTACACTAACTTCAAAAAAACAAAATACTGAAATGAACATTGTTAGGTATATATATATATATACGTATGAAAAGATGACCAGTGTGTTAAGTTTAAGTCTTCTTTGAGGCTGCAGTGCAAACACCAATCACCAAGCTGCTAAATGTGTGAACAGCAAATGTTAAGCCTGACTAATAATGATTTGCGGGGGACAGATCAGAGGACTGCAAGCGTGAAAGACTGCCATTATGTGCCTCATATATCACCTCAACTAAAGGAGCTTTGAGTGTGTGCATGTGTGTGTGTGTGTGTGTGGTGAGGGACTTCCCATGAGGCTTCACTCCCGGCCTCCCACACCTGTTACACTGATTCATCCGCAGCAATAAAGACACCAGACAGATCTGTCAGTCAGGAGCTCGGCTTTGTTAAAGAGGCAGTAAACTGGGTTTGGTCATTTACAAACTCAATGAACTGAAGTGTGTGACCTACAGTCGTCGCTTTGTCAGGCGGCGTTGTTGCCGGGACCGTCCCGTAACCACAGGGTCACCGGTCTGAAACACACTGACGATGTTTTACCTGCAGAATATAACCTCCATCTTCTTATTGAGACCCGTTCAGACACGCACCTGGTCACGTAAATGTGACGTCAGGTTTCCATGTTGGTCACAGTATTCACGTGTATTTCTTTACTTATAAAAGTAGAAATACTCCAAACGTAAAAAAAAAAAAAACTCCATTAGCAGTAAAAGTGCTGCATTCAAAATGTTACTTAAATGAAAGTACATATGTTTTATGAGCAAATTGGAGTGTTTTATTATTATTATTATTTTCTGTATATTACATTATCATTTACTTATTGAAATACCTTAATGTGTAAACAGCATTTATCATGTCACCATAATAAAATTATTACTCAATAATCATATTTGATGCACAAAGAATATAAAATCAGTTTAATAAACCAGGAAACACTGTGAATGAGCCAATATTAAGTTGTTTAAGTTGAATTGTCTTGCGTTAAAGTGAGAGGTGCTTCTAGTTTCTACTCTCATTCATATAAATTAGGTGGATAAAATATCAAAAACTAATTATTATTTTCATCATTAGTGAATCTGTGATACATTTTTTAAATGAATCTATGAATTTGTCTAAATGATCAGAAACATATCAGAAAGTATATTTTGTCGCATAAAGATGAATCAGTGAATTTAGACTGATATAAAACACAAAAACCTGCAAATCCTCTCATTTGAGTAGCTTGAACCAGAGAATATTTTGCATTTTTTGCTTCATAAATGTCTTAAGTGATTATCAAAATAGGAAAAGGACTGTATAAGTAAAGGTTTGTATTATCATTATTATGATTAAATATGTGGCATTAACTGCAGATTTACCTCAATCCAATCTGATCTTCTGCCTCAATAACAAACTTAACAGAAATGTTTTGTTTTTAAAGGAAAATCTACGTAACATAATGGATCCTGAATAAAGAGTCTGCTTCACTTCTCTTCCAGCTTTGAAGCTAAAGTCGTATTGTTCTAAATGTTCACGCCACAAAGCCCGTCTGAATAGCGCTGGCGGAAAGGTCAATAGTCAAATAAACTTTGATGACATGCGAGCTAAGACCTCCCCCGTCCCCTTTAACCCCCCAAAAACCCCCACCACCACGACCCCCACGTCCCTACTGCCAGAAAGAAAATTGAGTCGTGAATCTCAGGGGTTCGCGGGAAGACAGAAAGCCCCTGCATGGTGACAAAGAAAGAAATCCCTCGACGTGTTTGCCCGGCGCTCGAGGATAATCTCACAGGTTGAGCAAAGATAAACAAGAAGCCGAGGGCCAAGTCAGGCACCACGTGGAGACGGCCGAGGGACTTACATTGAGATCTTTAGGCATCACATTCTTACCTATTTATTATGAATGAAGGAACATTTAGGGGTTCCTTGTTTCCTTGTTTGTTTAAATCAAACTGGAAACCACTGGCCATGTGGTCTAAAATTGTGTTTTGCCTGCTATAAATACAAATATCTCTAATGTGATAAATATTCCCAATGCACAAATAATATACTTTCTTCTCAACCACTTCAAGACAATAAAAGGTGTGTTTTCATGCAACAGCAGCACTGTTTTGATGGCCTGTGCTGGTATTTATCTCACTCAGATCAAACTCCTGACGAGCCTTTTCATGAACGCTCTCGAGCAGTACTCTCAGTGCTTCCTGAGTGAGTCCTGAGTGTACTCATCTCATCCCAAATTAACACTTCCTTTCCTCAGCGCGGCCCTCCGAGTGCACTCCACTCACTCTGCATTAACAGCCTCCTTTTGTGTTCCTTTTCTACTTTCAGAGACGTTGGCGATGGAGACTTCATCATCGAGAGCCGCCGAGAAAAAAGACAAAATGGACGGGAACGGATTCTCCAACCTCCCGAAGAAACTCTCACCCTCAGAGACAAGAGGTAACACCCGCTTTTTAAAACCTTCTCCCAAGCAGCAGCTGGATCTGGATGTGAATTTGGTGTCCGGTTGTCTGTCAGGCCTCTGCATGCTGTGTGACAGAACGAGCCGAGGTCTCGCAGGTGCTCAGCCAGGGGGCAAAGGGGGAGCGAACACGACCGATGAAATATACATTTCAAAGATAAAGTGCCATCTCGGGAGCCGGTGCTCGTGGCTCTCCTCAGGCCTGATAAGATACCAGCAGCAGTCAGAGGTGACTTACAGTAGATGTCTGATAGGAATCCTAAATAGACTCATGCCTTAAAAGAGCATCATTAATGCGGATCGCCCCTGCATCAAGGTCTGGTGGGTACAGTCGAGGAGTGTGGCACCATTTGAGCCCATAAACACTGATGAATAGATAACATGACAAGAGGAGAAGGGGGGTCGGGGCAGGTGAGAACGAGTGTTTGTGTTGTTGAACTAAATCAAGAGTAGCAGTGATCCTCTCTCGCAGGGGAGGCACCGGCAGAAAGAGAGAATACATGTTTTAAAGATGTCAGTGAACGTGTGATGAAAGCCCGGCATAATGAGGCTGAAAGACCTTGTTCTTACCTCCAGAGTATAAAGGCAAAAAAAATAAAATAAAATGGCTGGGGCTGGTGGAGCCGAGGATGACATGGAGCTTCAGAGATTGACAAAGATGCGGGCTGATGGGCCGCCTTTGAAATGGAAATTAAACGCGTGATTTAGTGACATTTTTACTCATTAATGAAGGACTTGGTGGCCTGCCATTATAAAGAAACACTCATGAATTGATCAGGAAGGAACAAAGCTGGAACAAGTGGAGCCCAAAATGAGGCATCTCACCAAAAAACAACGTGGCTTTAAAGGATAATTCTGCTTTATTACAGCATTCAGTGTCAGTGCAGGCAGTACTACTTCTACTTCCTATATAATTAGTACCAAATTACAGAGTTCTTTCCAGGAAAGGTTTTGGAAGTGAAATTACGGTAAATTAGTAAAATAAAACATTTCTAGTCAAAGTTTAAGCAGGAAGTCTGTAAACTGTCAACGGACATTTTGGGAACAGCTCGCCTTCGTTTTCTCAGATTGTCTGACGTGTTTTTAGCGATGTTGTCGTGTCCTCAAACAATCTTCATGTTACTGAAGGACAAAACTACAAAAATAAGACCCACGTTGTGATAAAGTTTCTTTCGCAGGTTTTTTAAAATGTCTCTGGGGCTCGACAGAATGGGAATGATTTTTCCTGGAAAGCTTGGTGTTACAGGCGTTTTGTGTGCACGCTTTCGTTTTAGCAGATATTTCTGTTGCTTCGCAGCAAATCCATGAGGGATATTTCAACGCAGACAGAGATGTAAGCAGTTGTAGTTTGGCCTGTCAAAGCACTGACCCACATTTAAACTACATGATCAACCTGCTGAGGTATTTTCGTGGCGAGTGTCCCGTGAATTAGAGGTGAGGACGACATGAGAGGCAAAAAGGATGCATGTTTTAAAGATGTCAGTGAACGTGTGATGAAAGCTCGGTATAATGAGGTTAAAAGACCTTGTTCTTACCTCCAGAGTATAAAAGGGATGAATTACTGAAAGAAAAAAAAAGGCTGGTGGAGGACGACTGACGTGGATGCAGAGTGACGGGCCACTTTTTGAAATGGAAATACAGCCGGTGATTTAGTGACATTTCATCTCTTTAATGGAGAACTTGGTGGCCTGCCACGATGAAGAAATCGAGCATTAATTGTTCATAAGAGAATATCAATGTAGGGCAGTTTCACATGTGGAGCTGGCGTGTACGGCGCTCTGTTTCTTGACATGCTCTTCTTCAATATTTGAACAAAGCTGAAGCGAATTCTTTCCCTCCACTGGATCATAGGGGCGGTCTCAGGGACCCTCAGAGGGACTCTTCTGGTCACATGGTCTCTACCATATATCCTGGCTCTCCTGAATCATTTTTAGAAAAGTAATGTTGATGCAATGGTTGAACAACCTCTGAAAAAGTAAATACGAAGGCTATTTTAAAGGATCAGTTTGCTTTGGTGCTGCCTTTCATGCTTAATCAATCGCTTAATGCATGAAAAAGACATTTTCAAGCAAAGATGACAAACGTTTGATGGTTCCAGGTTCTCAAATGTGAGAATTTGCTCCTTTTCTTGGTCTCACGTTACAGCAAACTGAATATTTTGGGGTTTTTGGTCGCACAAAACTAAATATCTGATGACGTCGCCACAGATTTCTGATGTTTTACAGACCAAACAATGAATTAAATAATCAAGATATTGCTAGGAGATGTACTCACTGTCAGTGTAATGCAGATAGATCCTGATTTGTGTGAGTGTGCGTATTTACCATCCAGACTTAGGAGAAACCATCAGATTTGAGTGTTTTTGTGCAGATAAATCAGTCAGCTAACTGGTAAAGTCTCCTCACCTGCCATGACTCCTCTCAAACTGCTGATTTCTACTCACTCTCACTACATTTTGGGGACGGATGAGAATTCGAATGAGAGTTTTTGCACGTAGATGAGAGAAAATGTTCTTTTAAAACAGAATATTAGGATTCGGTTTGGAAAACAAATCTGTGATCTTGTGAATAAAACAGAAAAAGTCATGTGATGAGAATAAAGTTGTAATATTATGACTTTCAGCTTTGTTCATGAAAGCGGGAGGACGTCTGCCTGTTCAGGTGATTATAAAGAACCTTTCTGTTGCCTGAAAGTGATCTTTATTGAAAACACATAAACCAAAGCAGACTCTTGCTCTGACCCTCAGGCTAACCTCACCTGAACTCAGCCGTCCTGTTGTGTATTTATACGTTTTCAACACCAGCTTTTTAGTTTTTAATCTTCTCTCACCTAAAATAAAAAGTCCCTCCATAACTCTTCCCCACTATCAGCTTCGTATAAGAGCCCCGCATTTTAATCTTAAATAAACAAGTAGCTCCGATTCACCGCCGCCGCCCGCTCCCGTCTCCACCAATCAGATATCAGGCCTCGGTGCTAAAAACCACAACCGTCTGCCACTGTGTCGAGACAGAGCAATTACTTATCGGCGTAATATGCATTATTATTCCTGTTGCCAGCCCCTGATAAGTGAATTTGCAGCACGAGAGGGAGGCAGATGAGACGAGGTCCTTGAACCTGAGCGCTTATTCCCAAACAAGTCGGCCAAGGGAAAAGTAGACATTTCTAATATACTGCTGCTGCTCGGGGCCCTTTTATTGTCAGCGTATTGTTTACTGTTGGCTGCAGAATTCCTGTCACCTAAGTCATGCCCACCTCTGAGCCTCGACGCCGGTTGTATAACAGCTCGCCCTGTTTTATATTCCCGTCCCGCGTTATTTATTTAGAACAATTTCCTCTCTATCAAAGGACATGGCTAATGCCGAGTTTTAATATGTTATTTACACATAAAAACAAGCTATTTACAGCGGTGCATGTGTGCAGAAGGGAGGAAAATGAATGGGCCCCTGCGCCCCTCTCCGATCTGTTATATCACAGTTTAACAATCTGGATTGCTAATAGAACCATTTATCATGGAGCGGTCATTTATTTTATGTGAGCAGCCCAGGTCCCGTTCCCAGAGGCCTATGGAAATGGGGTGCGCATATAATGAAGCTCAAGTGAGAGTCACTTTGTTTAAAAAGTGGATACGCCGCTCTCCGAGTCAATTAGAATGGACCCAGGTGCTCCAGACGCTCCTATCTGCTCCTTTCTGATGATCAAACCTCCTCCCCCTCGGCTTCCTGCTCCGTCCACCCCGAGACGCGCTCCGACCCCCCTGCATGAAACTAGAGTAGAATAAAACTCTGGCATGGAGACTCCTGGACCCTTGCTCGGTGCCAGTGTTTCGGGCTGAACTCCCTTCTCCTCCCCTGGCCGAGCCCGGGACTCTGCTGCCCGCTTAATAGATTCAAATGAGCGCTTGTATTTCCTGTGACAGCACGCATCTGTCTGCTCACACGGGCCGGGCCTCGGCGCACAGATTTACGCCGTCTCGGGGACCTTTATGATTTCAAACCCATTCGTAATAACCGAAGGTATTTAGAGTGAAAATATTGGTGAGAAATGCAGTAAAATGACAAAGAATCCACTGACCGTTATTGATGTATGTGTCAATTTCTAGACCCGGGCCTTTGGAGAATTAAAGTCGCCGTGTATTAGGGGAGAAAATGTCCCTCTGTTTATATACATATGAGTCCAGAGACATTTCTGTAAGGCTTGGGTGAAATCTGATTTCCGCTGGATTGGTTAAATTTAGAGTTATTGCCTTTTCAAATATCCATCCTTTTTTTCAGGCACTTTCAGATTAAGTCCAGGAAACGCATCACAGCTAAACTTGATCCTGATTGGCTCCCGGTATACATAGGGTTTGCAGAATTTGAACTGGAAATCCTCCATTTGGATCAGAGGCGGCCAATCAGAGTCCGGGTTCAAGAGGATCAATAAAACACAAATATTTTGAGAAAGCAAATCTCACCACGAGGTCCATTCAAAAGCTGTTCTGGAGCTTTCAGTTATATCACACGCGCTTCATCAGCAGGTGAAGTTTGCCAAAGAAATTATAGATGTTCAAATTTCCATTTCTTCTCTGAGTGCTTTAAGGACTTGTCGTCCATGTTGGCTTAAAAGCTGAGGTTCAAAGGTCATTCTCGACCTTGGAAACAGCACCATGAGGTCCTTTAAGTAGCTGTTCTGGAGCTTTCGATCGTATCGCATGATCTTCAACAGCACTTTTCTCAACTTTTCTCTCCAGTGTGAAGAATAAACTTTAAGTCAACACAGACAAGAAGTCCTTAAACTGCTCAGCCTATAAGTCTACTGATGAAGATCATGAGGTATGATCGAAAGGCCCAGAACAGAATATAAATAGGTCTCAAAATACTACTGAGTTTATTCTTATCCTAAACACGTGACCTTTAGATCCTTCACTGATGCAGATTTCTTTCTGTCGGAGAGGAAGCTTTTGTTTTCGGGGGTTTGAGCCGGAGCTCGCTGCACGTTTCTCTCTCTCCGTCTGTGTCGGTAAACTAGGCCAGAGGAAACTACTGGCTGCCGCTAATGATTTGATTAACTGGCTTTGGTGGCTCATGACATACATCTTGCTGAGAGTGAGTTTGTCATTCGAGAGGGAGATTGATGCGCCTCCCCCCCATCCCTCCCTCCGTCCCTCCCTGCAGCCTCCCAGGTCTTTCTGCTGAGTCTGGCTGGTCCGCAGGGAGGGACCCTAAGTACTTAGCACCTCCTAGGCTGCCCCGGGGCCACACTAGGTGGGGGGACGGAGGGGGAGGCAGACCTAAACAGGCTAAACAGACACACATTTGAGAACATCTTTCAGGAAAGAAGAAAAGCTTGTACTTTGTTTTGAAGGTGCAGAACTCAAACAATTAGTCCGAAAATTAATCAGAAACAATTTTCATCATTTTAATCAACCAATAAATGGCAGATATTGACTGATTGTGTGAGAATTTGCTGCTTTTATGAGCTATATATCATTTTTAATTAAATATCTTTGAATTTCCGACAAGATATCTGAAGACGTCACCTTGAGCTCCCAGAACCTGAGATGATGAATAGATTGACTGAAAAAAATAATCAACAATAATCGTGACACACTGAGCACTAGGATTGGGTGATATTGTCATTTTCGTGATTATAGTTCTCCAGATTTGATGATTCAAAGGAATCTGTAATTAATCCATCCATCCATTGATTAAGTCTTATCTTATACAGCAGTTATTATTCTGATTTCATTATTATATTTGTTTTATATATAAAACTATGGAAGGGATTCTGCATTTTCTCCACCATAAGTAAACCCTGGGAGTGTGGAGACACTTTAAAACAGCATTTAGACCTCGTAGGGACATGAAATTTATAAAAAAAATATATATAAGTGAAGAAGTTTGTTTCTTTACCAGGTAAACTTAAAATTGCAGCTGCAGGATTAATCATCAGCCTTAATAGACAGACGAGCTGCTGATTAGTAACAGGACGTTTTGTTTAGACTAGTGCTTACTTGGTAAAGTGGTCCTGTGTATTTCCTGCAGTGTGCAGTGAGGTTTTCTAGGGTTTAGGGAATGGATTAGAGACATCTGCCTCGGGTCTCATCTGCAGGGTCTCATCCAGCCTGAGAGTCAAACTGGCCGTCCGTTAGAAACAATGGGATTAGTCTGATTGTGGTGGATCCTGAGCTCCTCGGTTAGGTGAATGGAGACGGGAGCCTGGCTGTGTAAATAGTGTTTTAAGAGAGGTGAGTTAGTGATAAGGACAGATTTCTTTATCTGGGGGCCGGTGGACAGTGAGTAATTGATGGTGGCTGGGTGCGCGGGCCCCCTCCACAAGCTAGCGAGCTGCACAGAGAGCACTCAGGGGGTCAGGCCCGCTGGCAGAGAAAAATGCGAGCGAAAAAGGGCTCAGCATCCACCTCCTACTCCAAAAGGACGGCCACTAATCTTCCTGAGAAGTAGAAGAAGAAGAAGAAGAGGGGGCGGCGGCGGTTCTTTTCTCTTTTTCCTGCCTCTGTGTTGTCTAAATGAGGCCCTGCCGGGGAGAACTCAGAGAGGCAGGAGCAGAAAAATAGCCCCCTGACATTAGCACAGGCTTCCCAACACACCAAACACTTTGTACACACACACTGTCAGCAGCTAGAGTCCATGTTTCATTTAGCAGAGGAGTCCATACTGAGCGCTAATGTTTAGATTATTAACTGCATTAAGATGCAGGACACTTATTATCACCCTGATCTTAACCACATTCATCTTTCTTTATAAATACTTTATCAAGAGACTAAAAGACAAGGCAACATTATTTTATTATGACATCATTAACACGAGACCACTGTGACGTCATTAAGTGTACGTGTATTATTAAAAATGAGAGACCGACTGCTTTCAGTACATAACAGATAATTGAAATGAGCTCCTTCACTTGTTTGATAAAAAAAAAGAGACTTAAAGCCTGGAATCAGATGTGTGCTTGCAGCCTGTGGCCCCTCAGTGCAGTTCAGTTTCCCAGTAATCACAGTGACTCTCTGGATGGCTGTTTCCACATGAGAACCCATATGTGAACCTCCTGCATACACAATCATCTGGGCTGATGGGATTTCTCCACACACACACACACACACACACACACACACACACACACACACACACACACACACACACACACACACACACACACACACACACACACACACACACACATTTCTGTGGCTCTTTGTAAACATTTAGCTTGATGACTTTCCAAGATGCCCTCGTCCCGTTTTATCTGAAGTTTCACTCGGGGGAACGGCTGGTCTGAGGGACCGCGAGATTAAATGCACTAAGTGAAAACAGAAATGTTTTTTCTTACATTTAGATTTCTTTTATAAAAACACATAAGTCTTTCTGGCCTCAGTTGCTCCGTACTTGTTAGTTGTTTTCAGGCTTGAGAGGAGTCATTAAGGAAACTTGTAAAAAAAAACATGGCCTAGATAAAGCTGAAAATACACTCACATTGCATACACTGAAAAGCTCAGTGACATACCAAATTTTGGAAATTTTGAATCTTTTTAATCCAAATCACCTCACAAGTGCTAATAAATAAGTACATTTTCAGTCAGGGGAGTAAAACCCCAAACTTTGGTGGTTTTAATACCTTTTTTATTTTTTAGCGTTTCTAGCCCACAAAGTAGCTTCATGTATAGTTAATTTATAGAGTACTAGCCTTATAATGAGACCGACAGAAGACAAAAGTATAGATAAAAAAGCATTTTTGTTTCAGTTAACATGCAGGCCCTGGTGTAAAGCAAATTGGTATTTTGGTTCCCACCACTCATCAAAGTGAGGTCTCTCTGTGTTTTAGTAAGTACGGCTGGTTGACGGAAGCCGTCCCAGCGCTGAAATATGCAACCACAAGCTCCAGGCAGCGTCTGGAGACATCAATCTCTCAGAGCCATTAAGGTTTGCTTGCACTGATTCCAAAAACAACAACAGGCCACATTCCTGCAGATTTACAGCTGAAGGGGAGCGAGCAGTTGGGAGCGATATATGGATGTTTTAGAGGATTAAGCCAAAACTCCCCCACCTTTTCATTTTCCTATTTGGTATCCCTCCTTCCTTTCCTGGTCTACCAGACTGCAAATTAGTTCTCCGCCCCCCCGAGAGGTCACCTCTGAGGTTTAGGGGCAGGTCCCAGGTCTGTATGGGTTCAGCATAAAGACTGAGCAGCCTCCACAGGCTGCAGACTTAAACATGAGGATCAGCCACAGTGTCGCAATTTAACAAAAAGTTTAAGTCTACAACTAAACGCCCATGCTGCCTTCTGAGTCACTGGAACTTGGAAAATTAACGGGATAGACATTTTATTTCCTTAAATGCATCAACACAAATGGTTGCATTTCAAATGCTGAAATATATTACAAGCATGCCAGATTTTAGTGCCTTTATATCAAATATATTTATTTCTGTCTCATAAATTGCATGACTCAGACAGCAGATGATTGACAGCTCTCTCATAAAACATGGTGGCTGCTCTGGTTGTCAGATTTGAGACAGAAAGTTAATTCTTGACCTGAAGCATTTCTGAAGCTTTCAAGGACTCCTGATGCTGCTCTGTATGATTTGTGTTTTGTTATTCTGTAGCAGGAACATGAACCTTAACACAGGGTTCATACAGCTTTGTAAGAGTAAAATTCAAGCACTTTTCAAGCACTTTCAAGGTACCTAAACTAAAAATGTCCAGACTCTTGAAGCCTTTATCATCACATCTAAATAGTTACTATAAATATCAGGAGACAACAAACAAATATGACGACAGGATCATATATTCGAATTCAAGCATATTCCTAACCTTGAAAACATAACGGTTAAAATGAAACATTTTCCAAACTTTTCAAGACTTTGTACGAGGCCTGTTAACAGTGAAAGCTGCTCTGAACCTTTCCTCTGAGTTCACTGTCTGAAGGCACCGCAGATCTTCCTCAAACATAATAAACACACTGATGGAGGAGGAAGAGGAGGAGGAGGAGGAGGATGGACTGTAGCGTCTTATATAAACAGGTCGGGGGGGCGTGGGATGCGCTGACGAAGACTCAACTGACGTTACGAGCCCAGACACATCTGCACGAGTCCGAATGAAAACACTGCACATGTGGAAATGCTGTGTGTGTGTGTGTGTGTGTGTGTGTGTTTGGTTAACTTGTGACCTATTAAGCAAACAGAGGGATCAGTGTTCGAGTCACTGTGGAGGCCACACTGCAGTGCGCTCATAGATCGGAGGACCAGACTGTGTTAAATAAACCACTAAAATAAACCGCTAGATCTTTGAGTTTATAGCAGAACAGAAAACAGATGGATCAACGTGTACGTGAGGAAGATAAAATACAGTAAAATACAGCAGCTGGAAATGCCAAATGTCTTCAGTTTTACCGGAGTGTTTAGATTCGTTAGTGAGATCCTTATTAGCATCAATAAGCAGTGATTTGGTTCTTTGCAGGTAATCTAGAGGGGTTTAAAGTATTAACGTGTTTTATATATGTATTCTTTTATTGTTTAATTCCTTTAATCCAAGACACTTTACTTTTTCAGTGTCGCAACAAAGATTTGGCCTGTTTTTTGGCATCTTTTGACCTGCAAAGATCAATAAATCACTGATGAGCTGTAAAAAGTCAGTTCTGATTAACCACCTCATCATTGTTTTGTGCTATTGGAAGCATAAATCTTGTTGCTCCCTGTCCCTGAGGGTTTCCTGCAGTTCAAACAGCTCATCACCTCTTGTCTCTGACCTGGGATCTGGTCTGAGAGGAACCGGACGCCCGGGCAACAGCAAGGGTCGCTCTGTTCATGTGCTGCTGATGTGGTCTGTGCATTCAGCCGGCCACGACACTAAACGCAGCAAACACCTCTGAGCTTTAAATCACTGCTCCGGGAGGGGGTTTTCTTTGCGCCTCTGTGTCCCCTGAAACACACAGGAGCTGTGGACTGCCGCCATTTTCTGCCAAAATCTTATATCTTGACTAATTTGATGCTCGCACTTTGTAGGGACTCCTTTTCCCAAAGCCTCTAAATCAGCGTTTAGACAAACAGCTCTCCAGTGAAGCCCAGACAAATTAAATTATTTTGGGGTTTTAGCAGCTCGTTGTGGTTCTGACCAGCGCAACCGCAGTCTGCAGGGCCACCCTTGGTGCTACAAGACAAGGAAAAATACTAAGAAAGTAAGTGAAGGAGTGGCGTTTCAGATACAGGCGTTTCCCCCGTCCTCCTCTCTCTGACAGCTGATGGAATTCCCCCGGCGTCCGGCCCTCCAAGACAAATACCAGCCACATAAAGTCAACCAAGAAAAAAAAAAAGCCTCCATGTTTCCTCCTGTTAGTCACAGAAACATATAATAACGGTGGAGGGGTGTGGTTCAGCCGGGAGAAGATGGTGAAATCTCAAAGAGAAAGTCCTTGAAGTTCGTTTGACGTGAGGAGGGAAGTCAGAATCAGGATTAAATCAGCTGCTGAGAGCGATATTTCTTGCAGTGAGTGGTGGAGGATGTGAGTTTGAGGGAGCTGAGCGTTCAGCTGTCCATCATAATGAGATCTGGTTTAGATTTAATTTGTTTTTAAGTCCCAGAAGTCATGTGCACATGGAGGATTACACCATTTTGTAGACCTAATGCTGTACACTTATCCTCACAATAAAGGCACATGTGAGTTTATCGTGAGTTTAACACCAAATCACATGTGATAAATGTCTTTTTTTCAGATAATTTGGTGCCTTTAGGACCTGTGTGGGTATATATATATTTAAATTTGACCACCTTTAGGCAAACAGAATACGAAACAAATAAAGGATTCAGAATTTCCCCACCAAAGTTTTAACCCTGACAGTTTGGTGAGGGCAAAAAACTGGAGTTAGACCTTCTTGTAAGGAAATAATGATCCAGATATTAAAGGCTTTC
Source organism: Macquaria australasica (assembly GCA_005408345.1). Classification (NCBI taxonomy): domain Eukaryota; kingdom Metazoa; phylum Chordata; class Actinopteri; order Centrarchiformes; family Percichthyidae; genus Macquaria; species Macquaria australasica. Next base: position 395,937 of record SEMN01000361.1, on the reverse strand, counting down.
TTTTTGAGGGAGGTGGGGCAGTTTGGGGACATGGTGTCTTTGTGATCCCATGTTGTTGCACGCTCAAGCTGAATATGTTTTCTGAAGGCCAAACACTTCACGTTGACCCGGTCTGAGGTAGTGACAGGCCTGAACCTCCGCCCTCTGGAGCGGCACACAGCTGCCGTCTTTACCAAGTTACAGTGAAACGAGAAGAGGCACGCTAATTGCCTTGTAAGTATTGCAGAAAGCAGCTGGAGATTAGCAATAACAGCTAATTAGCTCGGTTACAGTGGAAATCAAAGCTCGCGCGTGAGGGTAAACACACAGTCTGCTGTTTGTCTGGCGATTATAAATCTTTATGAAGCACCGGGTTGTCACATTCGTGGATTTTAAAAGCTCCGGTCTGAGAGAGAGCGAGGAGTGTTGTGTTTCAGAAAGGCTGCAAACTTTCCCCCTAACCACCAACCCCACGTCTGCACCGCCAGCGGCCCATAGCAACTGTTAAAACACTGTAAATATGACTTCGCTCTTTTCTTAATTCAACACTGAGGAGTATTTTCCCTCATAAACACACTGAAGTAAGCGGCTCCCCATTAGCCGGCCTCATGCTCAGCACTCAGAGACCATGAAACCGATTAGAGCCTCAATAAAAGGCCTTTTGTTGGAGCTGGAAATCAGTTCTAACACTTTGGAATAACTCTTAACGTCCAAAGAGGTTTGGATGAAGACGCAGAGAGAGGACGATCTGAAAGAAACGCGAATGTGCCAGGGTCATAACCACAGCAAATACACCTCTCAGAACTGAAGGAGAGGAAGCTGAGGTGGATAACCAACGACTAAATATCACATTCATTAGTTTTTCATGGACAATGAGGTCCTCTGTAGTGTCTGAACGAGACTGTGGGGGTTAAATAAAGAGGTGTTTATGTTGTACGATTACACAGATTGCATATGGTGGGTTTGGAGATATTTTAGGCTCAACTTTGACTGTTTTAGGACAATAAATAGACGTAATATTGTCCCCCATTATATCCCTGGCAGTGTGGTTAAACGATCATGTTGGAAGACAGAAGTTACAGTGAGCGGGGGGATCGAGGTTATGCTCGAGACTGGTTTGATATTTCTCTGCATTTTTTAAGTTTGTGTCATATAAAAAATGTAGCTGAGTAATGTTAAAGTTCAAACTAGCCAGGTAAGCAAAGGTGAGCTAGCTACCTGGCCGGCTATTTTGTGACTTGTGATATTTGGCTATATAAATAAGGTGACGTGCCTGTGTTTTTGCGTGCAGGTGTGTTTGAATAATCAGTTAAAGGATGTTAACGGTGATGTCATTGAACATAATCTGTCCAGTCCAGTCTCAATGCATGCTGGGAAAGGCCTGAGCCCCTTGAGACATGCAGGTGTGAGGGATGAACATCCTCTTGGTCCTCGTTGTCTAACTTCCCCCTCTGAACCCTCCAGTCTTTTCTTCTAGTTTGTTTTTCTGTATTGAGACTCGTCCCACTCTCGGCCGCCCTTTGTTGCCGTGGCGACTCCCCCAGCGGCCTACAGCGAGTCTGACAACCCTGAACCCACACAGGGTCACGGTGCTGCGTCTCCTCCCTCTCCGCCTGACTGACGAACCCGGGCTTTGTATTTTTACAAAGGCCAGCTCCACCTTCCTCTCAATACTCCCATCGTCTCACTTCCCCCCAAAACGAAGCTCTTCATCACACAGAGAGGCTTCTGGGAAAATGTCATCATCTGAGTCTAACTTAAAAAATAACCTGCAGCTTTAATGTTCCATCATTCTGGATGGAAATGTAATTAATGTGACTTTAACAAAGAGTTTTAAACAGTCACATGCAGCTGAGTTTGGCAAAAAGCTTCTTCTAACTGTGTCAGCGTCATGAAATCACTGATCTGCTTCGTTTTAGTTTGTTTTCTGTAATTAAAGAAGGACTTAAAGACTACATCAAGTGAAATGACTGTGATGAGTATCTTCTGCAGCAGAAATGACCTGGAGTTTGACATAACCGAACTTTTAGGAGTTATTCTCATGTTTCTTCTATATTTTACAAACCAGGATGTATTTTTTCAGGTAGACGTCATTAAAAAGGCAGCTGTTTGGTAAAAGAATGAAGTCTAGGATATAGCTTAGATTATTTACGAGAACATATATACGATACGAGTTTATACACTGATGGAGGATCCAGGACACTGCTGGGTCCGGCTGGTGACCCAAAACGGCATCCAACACATCAAACCACTTGATCGGATTTTGGTTTGCTCCACAACCTGAACTGTGTTCCTTTATTCAAGGTTTCCTGCTCTGTTTGGCTGCGTGTTGTATCTCCTGGTCCACCTTTTAGTTTCTAACCGTGGACCTCGTCGCCACTAATAAAAGTCTGGATATATTATTTTTTATTTAGCTTTTATTTAGCCAGGAAGGACCTGCTGAGATACAAGATCTCTTCTTCCAGGGAGTCCTGGTTGTCCTGCTCCATACAGCAGCTGTAAACTGGTGGTTACTGTTGTTGTGTTTGTTGTAGTAGTCCACGACCGCCCGCGTCACCAACCTGGAAACAGCTGGTAGAATAGGAGAGTCCTCTCCTCCGTGGCTGGCGCTGAGGATCTTTAAAAACCAACAAGAATGATGCAGAATTTGACTATTTCATGTATTTTTAACAAGAAAGTATCTTGCCACTGTGTCTGAGGGTGTCTGGACCTTTCCAGTCGAATCCAGTCATAAGTGTAGAAACACTTTCTCATTCAGGAATCAATCTGTCTCCACCTACAGCTGCTGGAGCATCAGGAAGCAGCAGGAAGCAGTGGCGGGCTGCAGGATCATCTGTGTAAAGCGGGTGTAAACGTGGGTGTAATGACACATTTCTTAGTGACGGGGAAACTCAATCACAGCCGACACCCCGTCTGCTGGGCCTCGTACACAAAACACGCCCAGCTCCGGCCGTAACACGAGCCCAAAGTGACGACAGCAGCGACATGAAGCCTCAGCAGGCGGCCTCCCGCCCCCGCTCAGACTCAGCCGGGCTGTCGGAGGTAGGAGGCCTCCCCTCTTTCAACAATCCCCTCAGCCCAGCTCTCATTTCCTAATCAAGGGCTTCCCCTCCCTCTCTCCAACTGCAAGAGAAATCCCTGAGCTCTCTACTGTCAGGAGGATCAGTCAGTGGGATGAAGTGAGGGATGAAGGATTAGCACGATTCAGGGACCTGACATTGTTTGTCTTAGCAGCCATTTTTTTATGTTCCAGGCATTTATGATTAGATTATCCTGTTTCCAAAGGTTGGCAGAAACCAAGTACATCCACTCTGTCAGGGAAATATTGAAGTTTTTACTCCAGTAGTTACTTTACAGATTCAAATTTTACATTCATCATGTACTCACTAAAGAATAATAGAAGAAAAATGATGTTTTCATGTAATTATGGGTCAGCGTGATTAAGCAATGATGAAGTAATTAAGAGATCTTTATATGCTAAGAATGACACGATAAAGGTGATGATAAAACCAAGAAAATAAAGTATAATACTGACAACAATGTGATGATATTCCACCTCAGTATGCGCTCTTAATCTGAAAGGTGACATGCTTGTTTCCTCTGCAGTATTTGTTGATCTAACGCCGGTTTTTCTGCAGAGCCTCATTTGGTCAGGAAGCTAATAGCTCTTTTAGACTAATTGTTGTCCTGATGTGCTTTGTCTTGTAGCCATTGGTGGTGTTTGCACGCGCTAATTAGCCACCAAACCAGGCCAAGCAAGGACTGAAATAAGGTCAGGAAATCTGCATATCAGTGCTGCTCTCATTTATACCATCTCTTTCTTAATAAGTCCATATACGAGTCACAGGGAACTCATTAGACAGGGCTTTTAAGATGAATCACTGTAATGATGCTTCATGGACACAGATTCCTATTTTTTTTTTTTTGGTCAGCGTTTAATGTTTTGTTCTATTTCGAGGGGACTATTTTTCGTTTGAAATCGCTGCACAGTTTGGAAAAGAAAAAAAAAAAGTTCCTAAAACGTGGCGTGTTTTCCTGCTTTCTCTTCCTCTGCAAATTGTTTTTGTCCCGCTCTGATTTGCTGAGATGAGACGAGATGAGGTGCGAGTCAGCATTTAATTGTGCGCCAGGCTCTCATTGTGTGAGGCGGCTTCCTCCTCCTCTTCTTCTTCTTCTTCTTCTTCCTCTCTTCCCCAGCTAAGCACTTTATCATTACACACTGCGCTGTTTGCAGGGCTTTGTGGCCCTCGTCGTGCCCATTCAGTGGCTGAATTGTGCGGGTCAGAGGTGGCCCCCTTGGGATGAGATGCGGGGGGGGGGCCTCAAGAGCCAGATCAAGAGCCAGATCAATACTACACTCTGCTAAGGAGCCAAGTGTATTGTTACTGCTGTGTGTTTGTGTGTGTGTGTGTGACACAGGAAGGTCACAGGTTTGATTCCCGACCTCAGCCTGAGCTCAGTCAGGTGGACGGTCCCGAATGTCCATTTCCCAGAACCCGGACCTTTAAATCACTCAGTAGCTCATCGTTTAAAATAACAAGAAACTGGATTTGTTTCAACTGGAAAAGTTATTTTACTTACATGCCATTACAAAGCTAAAGCTAAAGTCATCTCCTTTATATTTCTCTGGGTTACCACTGGCTGAGCTGGAAACTGGAAGTGTTTTGTATTAATCTGAACAGAAAACACCTCTCTCGGTTGGAGTAAATCACTTTACACCCACCTGATGTCGTATTTTTTCCACCACCCTGCGTTGTTTGTTTTAGCAATATTTTTCCTGCAGTGACTTTTCTGAGCTGCTGAATGATGTCCAGGTTCCAGGAGATGGCTTGGACCTGTTTCTGCTTTGTGCTGTGAGATTCAGTTTGTGGCTAACGTTTGGTAAAAAGTCCCTGGACGCTCGCTGTTTTCGAGACCATCCTCCCAAGCACTGGTCCTGGCGTCAGGTCAGAAAATGCAGATGAAGATGTGTGTGGATGGTGACGGAGAAGAGGGAGTACACAGTAGTTTGGAGCTTTCGCAGCTGGAGGTTCCCCTCCTTCACTTTCTGCTCAGGCATCCTAAAATGTGTCCCAAACAAACTGTTTAATCAAGACCACTTTGTTCCTCATGAAAGTCCTCCTTCGCTCTCACTTGTCCTTGTTACAGCAGCTGTCTTCACTTCCAGACAGATTCGTCTCAGCGCAGCTTGATTAGGTAAGAGCAGTCCAGAAAACCTCGTGCATTTCATATCAACTAATAAGACAAACAGCTTTAACTAAACCAAACACATTCCCACAACTCTCCTGGTAAAGTTCCTGCTCATCATCAAAATTTCGGGAGTTTAGAATTAAAGTCTGGATTGAAAATGAGCTGATCAATCGAACCAGAGGAGCTGGAGATTGTTCAGTCAGTAGTGTCTTTTAATTCTCCTCGTCATTGTTGGAATCAGTCATTTTCAATTCATTGCTCTTAACTTCCCCTGCTTTTTCAAAGACGAGCCCTGTGAAGATGGCTGTCAGAAAACTGGACCAGATCTTTACAGGCCGTCAGCTTTGTCTAAACCAGGATCAGTATTCTGGTGGTGTTTACTTGCACATGTAAACATCTACAGCAGGACAGTGTTTACAGCCACTTGTGTATAAGTGAGTGCTCGGCGAGGTTTCTTGAGATATCTGAGACATGTTGGAAACGTTTTTGGGAGTGACAAACGTCGTTCAGGAACATTTGCATGGCTGTTTCATTTTATACGAATTTAACGTTTACGTGTTTGTTCTTTTCTGAGAACCAGTTAGCTTGCTTGACGCTCACATGACACATTGTTGAGATTTACAGATCTACAGAGAACCATAAATCCAAACAGATGACCTTTGAGACTCGCTGACAGACAGATCCACCTGAAGCAGAGCTGGCAGCATCTCGCAGGCTGTAATCACACCTACAGTCTTCCTTTTGAACCTTAGTGGCAAAGTTTGTGTTTATGAAACACTTCGGTTCACTCTGCTCAATTACAAGCCAAGCGGGGCCCCGAAAACTAAACTCAAATGGATTCCTGAGTAGCTTGTTTACGGGAGAGTTTTTGGTAATGTGTCATCGCGCCGGGGCAGAAGTTTTGGTGGTGAGGGACGTCAAAACAAATCAGAGTCCAGATCTTGTAATTTCAGCTCAAAGTGATGGGAGCTCTGTGGCATAAATTCCCCTTCTCTGGTGTTCGAGAGCACAGAGAAAATGGTACTGTAGTTGCTCCTCATCTCCGTCTCATAAACCCTTTTTTGGGGGCTTGTTTTCTGTCGCTGCAGCAGTTTAAGTTCTGACTCCTAATGAACCAGAGAACTGGTTTATTGGTGCCATTTAATTACAAAAGAAAGCCATGAAAAGGGACCAAAAGTAGAATAGAAAAATCTGAATTTAAATGGTGTCTAAGCTGCATTATATCACTCAGGTTTATGTGTGTAGGAGCACAGAAAGGCCCTCAGCAGTGGGAAAGTGTTAATCAGGATTAGAAAGTCAATTCCCTTTAGGTTTGTCTCCTTTTCTCTATTGTCTTCTCTCCAGCCGTCGCCCACATGCTTCTCTTTAGCAGAGGAAAGAGAAGACAAGGAGGATTGTTGGGGAGAGGTCATTTTGAAGTGTGTGTGTGTGTGTGTGTGTGTGTGTGGTTAGGAGGAACAGTGCGGCCGCATGATCCCTCTGCAGTATCAGTTAGTAGATGCATGTTTTCTTCCAGCTATCTTGTGTTTCTGCTCGACTGCACTTTTGCAAAACCAGTCAGTATTGTTAGATTTGACCATCCAAAGCAACTTAAATGTTAAACTTAGTTTTAAAAGTTACAGACTTTTTTTAGTGGCTAGTTTAAAATGTCGGGGGACTCTGGACTCGTGACGTCTGGATTTCTAACTGACTGCTGCTGTATGAAAGGGTGAAACTGAGAAACTGGGAGGAAAACTAGTTAATATCTTGAATCGACAGCGTGTGGACACTGAAATCAGACCCTTGTTCTGGGTTATTGTCTGAAAATGCTTCAGTTTCACAGCCTGACGATAAAGGACAGGCCTACAGGAGTATTTTGAGATGAAAATTGTGCAGTTTGTTTGTGACAAATATAGGTTTTTTGTCAGCTTTTAATGGGAAGGACCCTTTTAATTTGAAGGATTTGGACAGGAAGTCTTATTGCTTTTGCTGCTAGCTGAGTGGCTGAAGCCAAATAGACATCTAGCATTTTTAGTTTGTAAAAACATCCTGATTTATTTCAGTGTTGAATTCAGAAAACTGTGTATTTTGTTAGTTAACACTCATTTTAAAAAGTATTTCTTCACGCTGCTCTGGCACCTCCACCTCAGTTGTTTTTGAGGGAATTCATTTCTCCTTCTCCTCTCGGAGATTTGAAACAAAGCGTCTTCAGATTTCCTGCCGCGCCCTCCGTGTGTCTGTTTGAAAACATTTATCCGAGCTGAAGAGGTCCGAGCCATCTTTGGAGGGCTGAGGAAGTCAGCCAGGGGCCTGCTCTCCATCACGCACGGCAGCAAAGTGTCAAACAAACACGGCCGACAGGAAAACGAAGCTGGTTAGAAGAGCAGAGCCGGGGGAGCAGCTGGGTCAAAAAATAGAGACAGTTCTGCTTCAGCAGATTGTGTCGGGCGTGCAGCGGAGCGTTTATCGACACGGGAGGCAGCCGAGTGCTGACGCGACAGGACGCACCTCCATCTATTTTGGTAGATCGAACTGGAGGTCCGGGCCTCCTCGGGGAGGATCGGGGGATTGGTGAGGTGAGCGGCGTGAAGCAGGAGAAGACGTCTTCTGCTTCCACCTGCAACGCATTCATCACCACGGTGAAGAAGAAGAGGTGCATCACCCAGAAGATTCCCCTGTGTTCCTCCTCCCCCGTTGTTCCCTCCCGCCTCCAACATCTGTATCTGCAGAGGCCTCCGCCTCATTAAGACATCACAACAAGAACCTTCCAGAGCTAATGTGTAAAACTGACTCGTCTGTGCTCAGGTGCTATTCTTCGCTCAGGTCCACCCCCCCTCTCCTCACCCTCCTTCCTCATTTTGGAGAAGAACTAGGTCTTTGTTTAATTTACAGACGGCCCATTGGAGTAATTTCCCATTCAGCTGCTCGACTAGTCCGGGGCGAGGCATAATCCCAGGCGCCCCCCTAGCAAGGGTGCCAGCGGGGTAATATGGATGTTAGCTGGGGAGCATGGTGACAGCCCCAGAAGCGACAATTTAATTCATTGTATTTTAATTATCGCTCTCATTCACCAGCTAGCAGCCCTTTCTCTGGCTCCTCTCGACAGCGAGCCTTTATCACGAGCCCGTCGGAGAAGATAATAAACTTTTGCTTTAAGGTAATTACTTAATCTGGACAAACCTGTGTGTTAAGCAGTGCTATTAAGCGAGGGGGTGATAAATCAGGCATGCATTGGAGGTGGGTGATTACTCGACGGTGCAATCAGTCTTTGAACCCTCGCAGTCTTTTAAGTACCTAAATTGCACAAACAGCATGCTAACAACATGCCGCTCGTGGCGCGGCGAGCAGAGGAGGCCCATCAGCGCCGCCGCCGCCTCGCCGCCTGCCTCATTTTGTTAATGCCAGCCGCCACGCGCTCACCTTCAGCCCGGTGATGCATGGAGGTTATTAGCACGTGGCCTGAGCCCAGCTGTCGAAGGCTGATAAGTAACTCTCCCTCGTGGTGGTTTGCCACCGGGGCCACCGGGGCCACCTCACTACAGCCACACAGCGGTTTGGCCTGGATGGAGGGATGGGTGGAGGGATGGAGGAATCACTGATGGTCTGCTTGTGTCTGACTGGATGAAGAGAAAGTCCAAACACTTCTTGTGGACACCCCTTGTTCAAATGATGTTTGGTATTTTAGGAAACTTTTGGATCTGGACTAGAATTTAAAATCTGCATGGAGACACGCCACAAGAGAAATGGCTCCCAACCAGGGGGTCATGAGAGGTCACAGGATAAATATTTCTTCTACACAAAGTTCTGTTTATTTTCTGACTTTTATCTGATAATGACATTTTCTTGTGAAATACTGGCTAGTTGTTCCCTATCAGCCTCTAAAAAATATTTAAATGAAACAAGTTGTGAAGGGAAACTAACTTTATGGATCACACGTAGACATGGCTTCATTTTAATGAGAGTCAGCGCACTAAAGGGAAGTGAGAATATGTTTTTTTTGTAATTTCGGTGAACTGACCCTTTAAATACAAGACAGTTTCTACGGCTGAACCATTTCATCTAATGGAAATACTGGTTTCTATGTGTTCGGCTTTGCATATTTGCTATATTTGGACATTTCTGGAGTTTGTCCAGAATAGAAGTGTTGATCCACACAACACTGTTGTAGAGCGACGGACTGACTGGAAGTTTTATGAGACGTTAACTGGAAAGTTGCAGGTTTGACGCAGGCTAGTTTGTTTTGGTGATTTAAAGGTCATCTCTTGAGATCTTGTGGCATCTGATCTGATCTGTGTTTGTTTTCTCTGGTTGAAGAATAAGAAGTGATTTATGTGTGTATCTATTTCCTGGGAAAACTCCTCTGCTGTACAGGAAGTGATGCATTTTCTGTTTCTTGTTTGCGTTCGGTAAAACAGATCAAGAAGAACTGCTACCATGTGAAGAAATCTTACATCAAACAGCTTGAGTTTCTGCTGTCATTTCCTGCCAGCATCTCCAAAATCCCCCCTCAGAGAGTGAGTAAGACAGAAAAGATTTCACCGCAAAGGTCATCCACCTTTCCTCACTGAATACTTTGACTTCAGTCATCTTTAGGGGCTCCAGTCTGGCTATTCCAGTCAGCGTAAATCTCTGATGGGGACGGAGCGATGATCTCCAGGCAGGAAAGGCTGGTAACTACTGGCCAGATGTGGCTTGTAAAGTAATGAGAGTGTCAACACCTGATCTTACTTCTCCAAAAGGTTTATACAAACACGAAAAGGTTTGGAAATGTGTCATGAGCCTCCCCCAGGAGTTCGAGAAACCTCAAGGAGTATTTTACCTGAACAGCTACTAAATTTTTCAACTTCTGAAAACTGAATTCATGTAGAACAATTAGCACAACGTCATGCACGAGTGTCTCTTGCAGCGCTGTTCCCGTACGCAATTTTAGGGCTAAATTTAGACCGCAGTAAACTTTACAACACAGGAAAACAGAGTTTCTGCTGTGTGCGTACAGAAGGGGGGCTGACTATGAGAAAGTGTAGCTGGCCCGCTGCAGCGCTCCACCAGACGCTAAAACAAATGTTATCAAGCAAAGACTAATAGATGGCTGGAGCCTAAGCGAGGGCACGGCGGTGCTGCCTGACGCTGCGTACGCCCCGGGGGGGATCGGGGCCCGGTGAATCAGGTAAATGTGCCTCTTGAACTCTCATGAGCGCTCGCCTTTTGTTCTTCCTGTGGCGGCAGAACAATGGAGCTGTCTCGGTGATGGAATAAGCCTGCCCGGTCAGTCCCCCGGCCAGGACGCCGGGGCCGCAGAGGAGGACTGGCTGGATACCTGACGGGCTGACGATGACTGGCTGAATTACTTCCTCCAGGTTTCAACGTGTCTGAACTGGAAGGGTCATTCCTGTAGAGAAATCTGAGCCCTGACAAAAACCTCCGCCGTAACAAGACGTTCATTCCTGTTTCTATGAGGATTTTAAAAAGTCCACGGCTCTGTTGTGACTCACATGAAACTTTTGTAGCACATTTACCGAAACTTGGCCAAATAAAACAAAGATTTCTGCTATTAGAAACGGTTAAAACATACTGAAGTTACTATGAAACTGTGTTAGGTTACACACTGTTTTTGTCTTTTTTTGTAACTCAAGTATGAACAGATCTGGTTTGAGGTTGAAAAGCAAAGTGTATTTACAGACATGTTGTAATCCCCTTCTTTCCTTTTGTCCTTCCTTTTCCTTTATTCATTCTTTAATTGCAGTGTGGTTTCTGTGCAATGATGAGTAACTGTTTTATTTGCTTCCTATTTTAATCCCTTTCATTTTTTATTTTATGCTCTATGTTAGAGCAGCACTGTGACATCTGTCCAGCAACCACAGATGCACATTTACAGTGATGTTCATTAATGTTCATAAAAACTATTTAAAAAGTAACCTGAAGGCTCCAAACTGTGAAATGACAGCATGCTTTGAGTATGTTCACACTGCATACTTTGACTTCTACTTGTACTGAAGTATTTTTTCCACTGTAGTACCCTGACTTGTACTTTAAAGGCTTCTTCCTCTCCACGTCATGTTTCAGTGACCCAGATTTAGCTGCTCTTTGTCTCCCACCTTCTCCTCCCCCCACGACCCCCTCTTATTATTCACCCCCAACTGTTATGAATGGTGTATTAACTCGAGCTGCTCTTTGAATGGGGCCCTTTAGCTCACACACACACACACACACACACACACACACACACACACACACACACACACACACACACACACACACACACACACACACACACACACACACACATATGTATATATACTGGCTCTACTCAGCCTACACAGTGTATGGAGTCAGACAGAGGGTAATTATACCAAATTACAATGGAGAATGTCTGAGGCAGAGAGGGCGGGCTGATTGGTCACAGAGAAAGAAGATAGAGATAGAAAAATAGAAATAATCAGAGGCTGATAGACAGCGGAAGAGACAAAATGAGAGAGAGAGACAGCCATACAGATAAAGATAGAGTTAGATGACAAAAGCTATAGAGATAAAAAGAAATAGAGACAAATGCAGATAGAAATATAGAGATAGAAAAAGAGATGATGGAAGACAGAAACAGAGAAAGAGACAGAATGGAGTAAAGATAGAAAATAAATAGAGTCAGATTTAGAGATATAGAGGAGGAGTTAGATAGAAATAGCAATAGAGATAGACATACTGTCTGAAATACATAGTAATAAAGAGATAGACAGATATTGATATAGATAGAAATACTGACAAAAATAGAGATTAATCGAGAGAGAAATGAGGATGGAAACAGAGATAAACAGGCTGAGATAGATACAGATACGAAGAGATAGATAGAGATATACGGATAGAGATTATACATAGACTGTGACAAATAAATATAGATATTGATATAGACAGAAATATCAATAGATAGAGATACAAATAGAGATAAAGATGTAGAGGCAGATAGTGATACAGATGGAGATAAATAGATAGAGATAGAAATATAGACAGAAACAAATAGAGATAGATAGAACTAGAAATAGAGATTGATATAAAAAATTAGAGACAGAGAAATACTGATAGAGATTAGTGTATTGAGATGAATGAAGAGTTGAAAATAGAGGTAGATAGAAGCAGCAATGTGACATATAGTGCAAGACATAAATAGAGATAGAGATAGTAATACAGAGATAAACAGACAGAGATTATTAGATATAGATAGAAATCGTAATAAAGACAGAGATAAATAGAGACAGTGATACAAAGAGAAATGAAAAGATTGAGATAAACAGAAATAGAGACAGAGATAGATATATAGATATAGAGAAAAATACAGGTTGAGAGATAGAATAGAGAGATATAAATAGAGATATAGATGTAGAAATAGTGAAAGAGAAAGGTAGACTGATAGAAAGAGATATTGATTGATTCATTGAGGTCTATAGATAGATAGATTGATAGATAGATATTATCTGCTGCCATGTATGACTGTGCTTCCTGCTCCCCCAGCTGTTCCCTCACAGCTGCTCAGCATTACAGCTGCTGCTGCTGCTGCTGTCTGACTTTTGAATGTCAGGTGTGGCGCCTTTATTACAGTGTTTCAGATCAATTAAACACACAACCTTGAGGCTGTTTCCATGACAAACACAGAGACAGACTTTAACACGAGTCAGTCACGACCTGAACACACAGGAACTTAAACAAGCTGCTGCACCGAGTAACAAGCAGTTTCATTCACGACATCCAGCCGGCTTCGTCTCGGGTCGTCTAAATGTACTTTTTAACCATTCACACAACACAGTAGGAGTCAATTCTGCCTGCAACTAGTACTAAAGTACTAAAACTTTATTTTCTTGTGCAGTGCAGTAACATGTATTTATTAATAGTAGTTAAGCTTGTGAATTCATGCTAAAATCTAAAATCTACTGTACTTTTATAAAATACTGTGGTTGGTCTGCATTGCTTTCACACCTCAACTGAACCAAATCAGGCAGCAGAGTTCGTTTAAACACATCAAACAGGTTAAGAGTAAAAGCACCTGATAATTATAAGAAATCTCCTTGGTGCATCGTGCGATTTCTGCTGAAACATCACATTGATGAGCACTAAAATCTTGGGAACTGAAATACAACTTAAAGCTCATCCAGAAGTCACATGAAGGCGTTTTAGTGGAAGGGTCAGTGTCGGTATTCGGCGACAGGAAACCGATTTGTTCTTCAGCAGAGACTCTGAAGTGTGTTTTTCTTCCAAACCAAACACAGCTCAGACGGCGGCGTGCCGAGCAAAAAAAACATCGGCGGTGTCGAGGCGAAGCTGAAGGAGTCCAGCCTCGTCCCATCAGGCCTCGGTGGCACTGTGCAGACCGCAAAGTGAAGTAAAGAGGGCTATTTCTGCGGGGCGTTTGGGGACCGGGCCTGTCCGTCAGGCTGTCAGGGTGCAGAGTGAGAGGAATGGACCTGGAATGCTGACTCACTCAGGTCCCGGGCCCCTGGGAGCCCCGGGAGGCCCCGTTATTCCCTCCCGACGCTCGGCCGAGAGCAGATAATGATCCGTGGCCCCGACCCCTCCGCTCCGAAATCCCAGGTCACCCTGCGAGATTCCCGCTAGAGTGTGTGTGTGTGTGTGTGTGTGTGTGTGTGTGTGTGTGTGTGTGTGTGTGTGTGTGTGTGTGTGACACGAGAGGAATTTTAATGCAATCCAGAGATCAGCTGGCTCACCTCTCCCTCCTCTTCCTCCTCTTCCTCCTCTTCCTCTGTCTTTTTGTTCTTCTTGTCTTCTCTGATCCGGCAGCTCAGAGACGAGACACACCAGGTTGCAATTAACGGGATCTGAAAACTGTACAGAGGGCGAGCGCGGGAGGAGACGATGAGACAGAGAGAGGGTTAGGCAATGTTCTCGTGGAGCTTTTCCAAAATAAAAACCTGAGAAAAATGTTAACAAGAAACATAACTCCATAAACTCAGCTTCAGACCCCAAAAGGCTTTATTTATATGGTGGTAAAATAAAGACACGGCATCGTCTGTGGTTTCGTGTTATCGCAAGAGCTAATTAGTTCTGATGTTTTTTGGGCTAAACTTCCCAGATCCGAGAAGAATCCAGAAGAAGAAAACAAACAGGGCTTTAATGAAGAATAAAAAGGGCCATTAAAAGGAAACACACAAACCTCATAAAAACAGACCACTATTAAACGTAGACGGCCTGAATTGGAAGCAGAACCTGGGCTCCGTCTCACGTAAAACATGCAGACGTGTTGGATGTAAACGGTTAAATGTGACAATCATCAATCTGCAAACCGGATCAGGAACAACTACTTCTCACAGAATGATCTCGCAGGAAAAGTCTCACTAATTTGTACGAAATAAAAACTTTTAATCACCAGTGTCGATAAGGTTTATGTTTTACTATCTGGACAAAACCAAAATGTGTAGTAATGTGCAGTGTAGTACCCTCAGTAACAGTTATATAGCCTCTGTTATATAATAAATTACTTCAAATCACACCTGGTATCAGGAAGTGAACAGGAAGTACATCACAGAGAGGACTAACAGCTGTATTGATATGTTTGGATGAACATTTCATTGTCCAAGTCGCAAAAATGTCAAACGTTGCTGCTCTTCTCTGTTTTATATCATAGTGACGTCATTCGTTGGACATTCAACAGACTGAAAGACCAATCAAATAATCAATCAACCAGTTTCACACATAAACGGCCAGCTTACTCGGCCTGTGAAAACCGGTGGATATTGATCCTCTGTGGCTCTGGAGGATCTCTTTCTTAACCCTGATGATGTCATTTTGATGTCATCGGGGTTATCTCAGCTTGGACTACGAATTTATAAGAGAAAGTCTGCGTTAAAAACTGGAGGTGTAGAGTTTACCAGGCAGGAAGGGTCTAATGAAAACATCCAATGAAGTTGAATTATGGGAAATGTAGGATCGAGTGTCTTTGGAGAAAAGTCTGGATATCTCAGCGTCTTATGCTTCCATTTTGACTGTCTGTCTCTCTTGTAACCCCCCTGACTTTATGGAAGTGACTCGTGACTCACTGCAGCACTACTTTCTGGTCTTCGTCCAGGTGATCTTCTCTCACCTGGCAGCTCAGACAAACGAAGGTCAAGAACGACGCACCTGTCCTCTCCAACCCTAGAAACACAAAGCAGAACCAGACGGTCACTTTAGGCAATAATTAAACCCTGAAAAACAACCACAAGGATTCACCCGTCATGTTTACAGCTGACCCAGGAGTGTGTGTAGGTCAGTGAAGGGGTTTAGCTGTTTGGATGAGACGAGTGCGAGCAGCAGGAAGCTTTTCCCAGCGCTGTCAGTCCCGGTTTGAGTCGGGGCTGCAGCTTCCCTCCACACAGTCCGTCATCCCGTCTAGTTCAAAGAGCGTCTAGCTGCAGGTCTTTGTCAAAAGCCCGGTTGGATATCTTTTATGTTCAAGATGTAGGATTTCTTAGTACGACTTTGATTATTTATTTATTCCACTTCTCTTGTGTGATAGTGCCAATATTTTACACGAAAGTGCCCAGCTTGCTCTGAAATTCATGTTGCTTTATTGTAGCCCTTTTGCCTTTGAAATCTCTCTCTTTTTTTTTTGAAAGGCGAGCTCTTTTTTTGAAGTCTCCTCTCTCTCTCTCCCTCCCTCCCTTCCTCGTCTAACTCTCTCTTCTTCTTTGCTTTTCTGTTCTTACAGCTCCCCACCACATCTTCCCCACCTTCCACACACCGATCCCGATTGACATGCGCCATCACGAGGGACGATACCACTACGAGCCTCACGCGTTGCACGCCATGCACGGGTAAGTGGCCTCTTTTCTTAAGGGATTTCTGCACGTCATAAGCTCGAAGAACGATTCCTAAGACGCAAGTTGAACCAAGTTAAAGTCGTCAGATCTTCTTGATGCAAATCATTACTTCCAGCTCGGTTACTACTGTACAGCACAGAGCTTGTTTTTCTTTTTTAACTCTGGAGGATTTGCTTGCAAGTGTGTGTTAGCAGGCGCTGATGAGAGCTGAGCATTCGCCAAGTTCAATATCAAAAGCAGATGACAACATGCTGACTTCCAAAGTGAATAATCAATGCTAGTTCTACATTTCCCCTCTGCAGCCCTTGTTTCCGATACAGTCTGATTATATGTGGGCAAGCTTTGCTGTTTTGGCTCCAACCGTCTGGGGATGAAACACTCTGAAGCTCTGAGAAGTCTGAAGTTCGGTTACTGGGATCCAAACTGGGAAAATCTCAGAGAGGAAAGTGAAAACTCTCCTCTCTTTCAAAAGCTGACGAACTTTGACTCTGACACTGTGTGTGAACCGTGGATCAGATCTGTCACTGAGGTAAAAGCCACATTTGAGCAGTTAGTGAAAGTCATCCCTCAATCTAAATGATCCTTCATTCCAACTTGTACTCTACACGGCTTGTTGCAGGTAAAGGTGCTTCAACATTTGCATTTTTCTAAAGTCAAACTCACTGAAATGTATTCTAATGTAATGCAGACACAGCTGTATATTAAAGGTTCTCGAGCCAAAAAAGGCTGGAGACCTCTGGATTAATCTAGAACAATGCATCATAATATATTAAGTCTTATTCTTCACAGTAATTTGTAATTCCAGCTGCCAAATGAATGGAAAGGAGTAAAAGTACAATATTTCCTCTGGAGATGTAGTGAAGTATAAGTAGCTGAACATTTAAAGGTGTGTAGAGTACTTGGGTAAATGTACTTGGTTCCCTTCCTGGATGAATAAAAGTAAAAAAGAAATGACTCGTATCAATCTGCAGCTCGCTCCATTAGCGGCGATCGGCAGGGCCGGATCCATCACTGATGACATAATACATCCAGCCTCCGTCCAGCGCCTCTTTATATTCATTAATGGCTTGTTGTGGAGCTAATCTGTGTGGTGCAGGCCGTGTTGCCCCCGAGCTAGCGCGGTAATTAAACTCCCAGAGTATAGAGGTCACAGAACAGGCTGCATGTGCTGCAGCAGCAGCAGCGCTGGTGATGAGCCGACTTCCAGGCTGCTGTGGGTTCAATAAGAGACGCAATCCCATTTATTTTCCTCTGGGAAATTCAGTGTGTCATACACCGTACATATAACACTGTACAAAACTCAACTTCACAGATTTGTTATTTGTATCAGGAAGAATTAGGCACCTTTTTCTTGCTTTTATTTAAATGTCAAACCAGTGTTACAGTGTTGTAGACTGTTAAATGTGTTCTGGACCTCAGTTCAGCTCAGGATAAGATGAAAACCAACTTGCAGAGACTTTGGAAATATTTCATGTGCATTCCTGATGTTGGAAACACTTGAGAAAATCTCATCACAAGGTTCAATTTTGTTGCTGCAGAAACAAAAATAGAATCGACAACTGGGTCAACAATACGCGCCGAAGAAGACCATGTGATGTGATCGAGGAGAGCTACTAAAGGGACCTTGTTCTCGCACATATCTTGTTTTCTTTGTTGCAGGATAATGCAGCTGGAAGTAAAGACTGGTTTGGAAAGTGGAATCAGAGTTTCGAACCAAAATCCAGATCAGTTTCAGGAAACAACTTGCAAAACATGTTTATTTTATTTTATTTGCTGATTGTAGAGCAGTGACTTTATGGATCAATATTGCAAAGCTACTTCTGGGTCTACTCTAATCAAATGTATTACCACATTTAAAGCTCTGCAGCGGGCGGCTCGTGAAACAATACATAAAAGGAGCCGAGTGCGTGGCACACTTTGAACAACGAGCTTCCTGCAGGAGTTTAAAGTTACTTTATCACAAAAGAAAAACTGGCGCCGGGACAAAAAAAGTCAATAGAATTCTCCAAATAGTACTCTTACATTTAAATTCACAGATTTGATGGTGATGCATACTTCGCGCCTGGCGGAAGCAGGGCTATTCATCACGCCGGCTGGGAAAGTGGAGGGCGGGGGAGGGGAGGGGAGGCGGCTGTCCACGGACTCGGCCACCTTGATTAATGTGATTTGATCTTGACAGTGGACCCCTAATTCATCAAGACCTTGATCTAGCTGTCGCTCCCCCCTGCCTGTGCCAAATTCACCTAATTACAGGAACATTGCGCAGCAAATTAAGTGCGGTGTCATTTGTCGCCTGGTGCGGCACTTTATTATCCGCTCGTGGCAGCGTGTCAGAGGTCCCCTCCTTGATTGTCTAACATGACATCTCTGCGCCGTCCCCTTTATCATTGTTTGCATATACCGTAATGAGAGGGCTGGTTATTTTGTCAAGCCTGTCATAAAAAGCAGCCACGGGGAAGCCTCTTTTTTCTTCCTTCTTCTTCCTACGCTCACCGAGGACGGTTTTTCTTCCCTCGCCGTCGCCGGCAAAGTGACAGCGAGGTGAGGAAGTTGCAGGAGGAAGAACACAAGGGGGAACACTTCCTCCTCTGTGCACGGAGCGAGGCGAGAAACCGTCAGCATGTAAGAGGCTGACACCTGATCTGTGCAGGGCCAGAGCACTGAAACTCAGATCTGGAGTTCACAGAGTTCTGGTTTCCTGTGTCCAGTTCTGCAGATGAAACAGTGGACCATAAGGAGACTGAAGGCTGTGTCGAGGGCAAAGGTCAGGAGGTGTGTTGTATCTACAGTGTGTTTCCATTCAAGTGAATCCCCAAAAACACATAAAACGTTTTAACATCCGGAGGAATTAACTCCATCAAGCCTTTTTTGGGGGACTCTGGCTGACATGAGGAGTCCACGTCTGTTTGGTTTCACACTCATCAGTGCATTTGTATTTCATGGAGCGATATTTAGCAAAGAAAATAAGAAAATAAAAAACTGCTTCAAACTGGCGAGTTCAACAGAACAAGCCGGAGGATGAGACGGTGAAATGACTTTTTAAGGAGGCTGTGATTTGCAGCACCGTGATCTGTTTGTGTGTATGTAGGTCATTTCTTCCTCTGCATGAGGAGGAAGGCGTTCGGGGGTTTTGGGTTCGGAGTGGAGGGGGGGTGGGGGTGGGGGTTGCCTGTTAAGTTTGAGGCGTCCGCTTCACGCAGCAGACTCATAAACCTACAGTGGGAGTTTATTCAGCCGCACACTGGACGGTGTGATTTATCTAAATCAGAGAGCTCCCTGAGCCCGACACTGGAGACGAGACTCACTGTCACACTGTAATTCATCTCTGGTGTCGCCGAGAAGCACACACACACACACACACACACACACACACACACACACACACACACACTCACACACACTTTAGATGCATGCAGAGGAATACCATGCACTTTTTCACGTCCAAACCCAACAACACACGTCCATGCACCTCAGATATAACTTCCACTGAGCGATTCATCATTTTAAATAATTTATCACACAAAAGGCCACATTTTCCAGCTTCTCCAGTGTGAAGATTTGCAGCTTTTCTCTGTTTTAAAATCATTATATAAACTGACTCTGTTTGTTCAGACAAAATAAGCAGTTAGAAGATGTCACATTGGGCTCCGGGAAGCTGCAAAACTGAACTAAAAACCCCCAAAAAGAATCAATTTATCACTCATTTAAAACAACTATTAGCTGCAGACCTAAATATAGCACAGTGATATCATAAACAGCAAACTTTTTTTATCTGCTGAAGCCAAAGAAGACCAGTACCTGGTCATGATGGTTCAGTAAACAGTTTCTGCAAAGAGCTGATGATGATTATTTTATGCAAACAGGACGGTTTTCATGGACTCCATGAACAAATGTTTAAATTGAATTATAGCTTTTAGCGTTGGAGCTCCTCTCACTGACAACTGAAATCTGGAAATGTTTGGTTTAGGTACCTTGAAAGTGCTTGGATTTTACTCTTTAAAAGCTGAACGAAGCCTGAAAGTTACTCAGTTACAGCAGCCAGAGTAACGGGAATTAGCTGCGTCCACCTGAGAAGACTTCAGATAAACGCTTAATATGGCGGCAACGCTGCTCAACGCAAACACGCCTGGAAGCTTCCGGCTCGTGAGAGGGTAAATGAACCCCCTTGCTGCCCGGCGCTGGACCAGGCTACGCTCTGAAGGCCAAGCATCTCTGAACATCTGAATATTACATGACTGATTCACCACCATCAGTCCTCCTTTACGGAGCGAGCGGGCGTTTGCCTAAACAAAGCTTCTCAGGCTGCACGTAAAGAGAGAAATATTTATAGGCCTCAGACTCAGACTGTGATGGGTGGAGGAGCTTGTTATCACAGTAAACAAACCCTCTCAGGCTGGATTCAAAGACAGACAGCGCTCACCTGCAGGCTGTTACATGATGAGAGCTTTAATCATTTAAACAGACTGCGGGGCTGATTATGTTTTTGGGTGGAAAACATCAGAAATTTATCTTCTGCACAGAGAGAAAGAAAACATTGCCTCACTCGTGATGCAATCCCTCAATCAGGCTGCGAGGTAATGAAGCCTTTGTTGGATGCTGGGTGATGGAGGATGTGTATTTTTAATGAAGCAGCCAGGTGAGAGACAGAAATGATTTGGTGAACACTGATGAACAAAGATCTGGAGACTCATGACCTGAAACACGAGCTGAATTCACTTTAATCTCCTGAGTTTCAGCTAGAAATAACATTTTATCATTTTGATCAGATCTTATCTGTTGATGCCCCTTTAATTAATAATCTTCATGAAGTTTGGTGGACTGTGCAAACACCAGGGACAAAGACAGAAACAAGTCCAACAGCCAGAAAAACACGTGCAGATTCACAATCCAAATGTGAATACACACTCTTTTCTTTCTAACGTTCTGTTCTGTAAGCTGTGTGTGCATGGTTTTGTTTTATAAATCTCACTTATTTAGAAGTTGTGCACTCCATCGGCATCAAAACCCCCCAAAAATTAAACCTTAAACTACTGTTTCCAAGACTGAACCCTTTCAGACCGTCACATTTCGTTTATTTCTCAGGAGTTAGCGGATGATTTTTCCTCCTCAGGCCTCTAACAATTAATAAAAAAAACTATCTCAGTAAACATAGCTTTGTTTTTAGGGGTCACAAGCCACAAAAAGGAGATTGGAGGAGAATGGAGGCTCTTTTAGTCAGACTAAGGTGTCAGCATTACGTTATTTTATCTTTCAAAAATCCCGAGCGTCCCTGGATCGACACCGGAGTATTTCTTTCTCTCCAGGTGAGCTAACGCCGATAAACGACACCGACAGATGCCCCGTGGGTAGGAGCGTCATCTGGAGAGGTGGTTGTCTTCTCTTCTGCGTGACCCCGGCCTCACCCCGTCCCCCGTCTCAGATCAAAAGCTCGATAGAGGAGCCGCGTTAGACGTGATCTCACTCTCACTGAGGATCAGGTTAGCAGATGGATTACGAGTGTGAGGACGCTTCAGGTGGTTGCGTCAAAGCGGGATTCATGCTGATGGCGTCCTGCTTCAGGATATTTATCAGTGTATCGCAGCCTGATGTATCTTCACCAAATGTGGCTTCATCCGCCGCTGAAAATATTCCCCAACGAATGCATTACTAGGCTGTAAAACATGATCAAAATCACTCACCAGTGTTCGTCTTCTCTCCTCTCTCTAGCCCCGCAGGTTTGGCCGGCAGCCCCGTCATCTCCGATATCTCCCTGATCCGCCTCTCGCCCGCCGCCGTGGCAACCGGGGACTCTCCCTTCAGCCCGCCTCACCCGTACATGAACCCTCACATGGAGCACTACCTGCGCTCTGTGCACGGCAGCCCCACCCTGTCCATGATCTCAGCAGCCAGAGGACTCAGCCCCGCTGACTGTAAGTTCACCAGCCGGCCGAGCGCTATACGCCTTTTCTTTCTACTTCTACTCTTCTGTCTCTCTCTGGGGTTATTTAATATATTCTATATATTTTATATATCGATGCCTCTCTCTGTGTCCAGCCTTTTCTTGCTCTGAGAAATTATCACACAATCTCATCATTTACTTCTCTGTATAGCGTCCCAGTTTGCACTGATTTGGTGATTTGCAGGTGAAAATGACATCCAGGTTAAAATTTTACAATTTAACAGTGAATATATTCCTCTTTGTAAGCTAGACATCTCAACCAAAAGTCACTTTTTAACCAGAAGTCCAGTTTGACCGTGATGTCAAGGCTAATTGGCATCCAAGTGATTAAAGAATTAACCTTTAAATCACCCAAAGTGTGTGTTTTGTGATGTGCTGACTTTCAGAAAAGCAAGATTTTTGTGAGGAGGTTGCTGGGATTTCTTTTTGACATAGACCCCACATGGGTCCAAAGATAAATAATTAAAAAGAGAGGTCACAAGATGAATTAAAGGATTAAGAAAAAGCACATTTTTTTTTTTTTTTAATGACGTTTCTCTAATAATTACTTGGATATTTTTCATGTGAAATCCTGGATTTTTTTCTCACCTCTTCAGATGTTTAAAAATCCTTCAAATGAGCGATCTGAGGAGGAAGAGTCACTCTCATGTCCACACTGAGACTAGACTAAACCTTAAAGTGTAAATGCGTGGTTGGAAAAGGCTTATGTAGCAGGAAATGAACCAGAGGAAAGTGCTGGTTACTACGCACAAACACTACTACATGAATTGGTTTTGCAGCAGGGAAAACCTTGACCTGCGCTCCCCGGTGCACTGATACTGAGAGGGGATCCTTGTGGAGGTTGGTAAAAGAAAAACAGTGCTGGCAAATACTTACCCCCCCCCCAAATTCAGCTGGACGCGATGACAACTCTTTCTTCAACACTGAATTAGAATAACAGATTGGAGCGCGCGGGGGCGGGATATAGATCTTCTTTTACAGTCTGTCAGTGGTAATGTGGCAACGCTTTTAGACTTAAATAAGCGGCTGAGATCCGGCCGCCATGATAAAGCCGTGCGAAGGGAAGAAGTACGGGGAGAATATTTGCGGTGGACGGAATGCAAATAGCTCGCTGAAAGACGAGGCCTCGGGTTTGGAGGCTCCAGGTGACCTTTCTTTTCCCCACAAACCATCCACAACATCTGACGTGAGAGTGGACAACTTCCTGTCTCTTTCTGCTCTCTGTCACGTTTCCCACACTTTGATTTGATTAGGAACAAACGCTCTGGCCTTTGTCCACATCTCTCCTCACCATTCAGAAGTCTAGAAGGTGGAAACGTGATCCTGTAAGGCAGAAGTGAGGGCAGCTATGAAGTCAGCACGAGCACGAGTCTGCTCTCTTTTAGGTTGAGAGGCCTAATGTGGTCTGAAAGATCACTTAGGAGGTAAAACAAGGAGGGAGGGGGGACGTTTTTTGGTTTGCAGGCCGGCGTCTTAAGGAGCAGACTGAGGCTGTGAGGCCTGGAGGGGGGGGATTCTGGAGGCGTAAAACAAACTCACATCAAACTCTTGTTGACCTTGACACTTTTTAAAGAGCTTTACTGGCTGCAGAGGTGGACACCAACGCACGGCAGGTGAACAGAAAATTAAAGTCAAGAAGGGAAGAGAAACCACACAGAGGCTCTGTAGGCAGAGAGATTCATACAGCTGCTAAATATACTGTTTATCAGCATGTTGCAGTTAACACCATGTTTGTGTCTGACATTAGAGAAAGGCAGAGCAGAGGCTACACACAGATTTTTATTCTTAAAATGTTTGTTTTTTGTATATTTCTGCGAGTATGTTACAGAATAAAACCAAACCAAATGACTCGTAATTATCCCGCAGTACGATGTGAACAAATGCAGACATCTGCATCAGAAACACGAGCAACAAGAGCTTTAATAAAACATTTCCTGCATCGAAGCAATTTGTCCCTCAGCACCGATGAATCCAGCTAAAACTTTACCTCCAGATCTTTGATTTTAGAGTGACATTTCTACTCCAGCGTCTTTAGTAAGTGACTTTATTCCTCCTGAGGCTGAGGAAACACTGACACAGACCAGAGGCCTAGAGGAGGGGGTGGGGTGGGAGCACCTACACGGGCCGTTGCACATCACTGACCCCGCCACACCGGCCCCTCCGGCCCCTCGGCCCATTCAAAGATCTCCTCAGCATGAGGCGGGACGCACCAGGAATTCACCCCTCACCTCCCTATTTTCTCCCTCCTCTCTTTAGTTTTCACTCCTTCCCTTGCCTCCTTCCTGACTCACTTCCTTACTCCCTCCCTCCTTACTCACTAACCCCCCCCTCCCCTCCTCTACAGTGGCCCATGAGCATTTAAAAGAGCGCGGGCTGTTCGGGCTTCCTCCTCCTCCTCCCGGGGCGAGTCCAGCCGAGTATTACCACCTGATGGCCAGCCACCGGAGCCCCTATGGTGAGCTGCTCATGCAGGGGGCCGGGGCCACCGCGGGGGCCCACCTGTCTGACTACATCACCCCCATCGACGGTGAGTAACTCTGGGACCAAACAGGGTCCGACTCTTTTAGCTCCTGGTTTTGGTTCTATGGCACATTTGCTAACAGTCAGAAGTGTGTAGGGATTTAAGTGTTATAGAGTTATTCTGCCCCCTAGTGGCCAAAAAGTCTTTAATGCAGCTTTAAAGTGAAGCTGAAAATCAGGTTTGAGACAAATATGTTAAAAGTAGGGCTGCAACTAACCATTAAAGATATGTATATTAATTAATCTGCTAAAAAAATGATTCGTTTTTTAGTCTTTAAAATGTCAGACAAGAATTGAAAACGCCCATCACACGTTCCTGAAGGTGCTTTGCCTCTCTTTCAGAGACGTTTTGCAGATGTTCCAGGCCAGAAAAATGGCTTTTTATTTGCTGTATTTTAACAAAAGCTTTCTCTAAAGCTAACATGGGAGCTTGGACCCAGGTCCTGCAGTCAGAGGAAGGTCTTCCTTCCCACCAGCCCACCCTGCTCTATCCAATCAGCTGCTTTGACGCTGATTAAGCAGAATGAAATTCCCATCAGGGCGTCGAGTCCAGGTGGATGATGAAACAAAGATCACAGGAGAGGCGTATGAATAAAAAAGGGCTTGTATACATTTTTCATGTCAAACTACTTCAAACTGCCGAGGGCCTTCAGGTAGCAGCCGTGCGCTGCACAATGTTTCCCCCCGCCGCCGTCCCTGAGCCAGCACTTTTCCATAAACATCCAGGACTTATTGTGCCGCTGTGACATTTCCAGTGTACGCCATCGCCAGGCACATTAGGTCGCAGCAAGTAGATTTAATGTAATAAGTACCTACTTTGATCCGGCGCTTCGCTCTGCACCTTAAAAGGGTAGCGGTGTCTGAGAGGGAGACTGATGGTGGAGGGGAAGTCCTGAAGACAAACACCAGAGAGGGGAACGTGGTCTGAGTGATACTACATGCCAGCTGCACCTCTTTCCTTAATGTCTGCCTGCTCTGCACTTCCTGTTTGTCTCAGATATAGAGAATACTGACATGATCACAGCTGGAGTGAGGGATGTTTCCAGCCATTTATCTGCAAGTGCACTTACACATTCCTCTGCCACTGGACTTTGGCTTTTGTGGACATTAAGACCAAAAAACTGGGGTGTATTTGTTGGCTAATCAGATGCCAAAACACTGCACAGCGGTTTGTAATCCTCTGACACAGGATTGTACAGCTCTGGAAAGTTATCGTGGCTGCAAGTTCATCTTTTTTTGTGGCGATAGAGAGCTAAACAGTAGAAATACGCCGTTAGCGCTTTTGCAAAAGTTGAGCCAGGTTCATCGTTTCTGCTGGACGACCCTGCGTTGGTTTTTCCCTGGAGCCCTCTGTGTCGGACACTTGGCGAGAGTGAATAAGAGGGCTCGAGTCGGTCTTAGACGCAGTTTGTTTGTTCGTGAAGCATTTTGTCGGCCTCAAAATGTGACTTTGCACAGACAGATCCACGTGGTGCCGACTGAAACTAAATCAGCAGCAGTTTTGGCTCCTGGAATATAACGTTGGTAAAAACCAACTTTATATTACAAAACTCACAGTGGACGGTAACATCTGGTGAATTTAGGCCGTGCACCAGCCGTTACAGTCAGTGGAAAGGCTGCATGCAGAGCTCGGAGGCTGAGCGAGCGGGCAGCCTGGGTTGAACCGCTCCCTGCAGGTTCAGCAGGCAGAGCGCCGGGTTGTGAATGAGCTCGCCGTGTTGTGGTGTCGGAGGCCAAACTTGAGCTGCTGCCAACAGCGTGAAGCCGTCCAGCCCGGGGCTTGCTAAAGCTGTCATAACTTAGTCTCCAGCCGTCCCCGACACTGTGCAGGCGCTGAGGCCAAAACAAACGGAAAGCACGTTTGGCTCCGTCTCGCCAAAATGTCATTGTTAAGTTATTCACTGAAACTGTTGGATGTGGCTGCGAGAAGAAAAAGCACTTCGTCTGCCAAGTGCAGAGTGTGTTTGGTTATTTGAAACTGTGGCTCCTCCACACATGTAGAGAAGAGGAAGTGAGACTGCTGCTGCATCTCACAGGAATACAAAGTTAAGCACGTTTTAGCCAAATTACTACCAAGTACTTTTAATATTGTTGTCAGTTTACCTTTGTGTGTTGTGAGTACAGACTAAAGGCTGTAGCAGTATGACAGGTTACCTCTAACTTGAGCAAGTTGATTTTCATGCTGTGGAGGAATCAGTAAAAACCAACAGATGCCCTGAAAGGTAGGAAAACATTAAAAAAAAAAAAAAACACTATGCAACACTGCACAAAACACATCATCATGTCTGGAATTAGAGTCCCTAAAGTTATTTTTACTCAGGACAAGTGAAAATAAATGCACAGACACACGACACACAGTTACAAGTACGAATTAGTACTTTTAGTGGTGGGAGAAATAAACATGACAGGTACGCTGTCGTCCAAACGTCCTGCGCTCCTGCTGTCTTTGCAAGTTGTTATTCTTGTGTGCTGCCCAAAGTTTTGCAGTTATTGCTTCGGAAAATGGTTTGTCAAGTCGTGCAAAACACATAAAAACGCGTGTGCGGCCCTTTAAGTGCCTTGCTCAAGAGCTGCTCTGTGAACGAGGACCGAGCTCCTCTTTTTTCTTTTTCCTCTCCTCCTTCCACAAAATGCTTCCCAGCAGCTGCGGCATCGTTTGAACCTGCAACCTTCTGGTTTCAAACAGTTCAGTTACACACAGACCACAGTGGCACCGAGAGCCTCAGGGGCTGCACACACACACACACACACACACACACTGCCGGCTGCTGATATAAATCACAATGGAGGGGGGTGGAGGGGGGTGGGGTGGGGTGGGGGTGGTGGGGGGGTGTTGGGGTGAGGAGGAGGAGGGGCGGCGAGCGAGTCGAGCCGTGCGTTTCCATTGGTCCATTTATCAGGTGAAGTGGCACATTAATAAACACATCTCCCCAGAGGTGAGAGGAAGTAACAGAGATGAATTCGGCTGCTCGTCCTGAACGGCTTCGTCTGAGCCGCGGCCATCACCGATAACTAAAACACACACCTGATCCTCTACACCTGCCCCCGCCCCCGCCATCACATCAGCCCGAGCTACATCTCAACGTTAGCTGCTTAAATGTCCAAATTAGCGTCCCATGACACCCGCCCCCCAAACGGTAATGTCTGTGGTAATAAACCTTCCCTCGAGGTGGTTTTCTCTTCTGGATTTCTTACATCATCACTCAGATTCCACATGTCCCAGGATGAAGACGTCTCCCTCCTCCTCCTCCTCAAGTCTCAAAGCGCCGATGTCTAAACAGATAACATATGTTAGAGATTTGTACCGGAGGACAGCCGTCATTAGGGACGGCAGTGAAGGCAAACGCAGCAGGACGGATCTTCTCGCTCAGCGTCCAGAGTCTGTGACAGGAAGTGAGGGTTAGAGCCACGCCTGATGTGGTTTGGAGTTCCCCAGAACGGTTTCTTTGTAAAGTGATCGGTAGAGATTCATAATGTTAGTGTGTTTAGAGTTTCAGTAGTTCTCTTAAAGGCACCCTGAGGAGTTTTCTCCTAGCTAGCTTCTTCTTCTTCTGCCCTTTTTCTGGCGCACTGCTGCATTTCTTGGCACATTTCTGCCACCGACTGTTGAACAGTGGAACAGTGTGAAACTGAGATTTTATGAGACAGACAATCTTTGAGGGAAATGCCAGTTTCATTTAGCATTACTTTGAATGATTTATGTTCCTCAACTCATGACATGTTTCTAGCCGAAATGAGAACATTAAAAGAACTAAAAACATTAGCTAGCTTTGATAAACCACCCAAAACATTCATCTACGTATACAGACTGCAAACAAACAGTCAGTTCAATCTGCGTATCGGCCAAAACATCCACATCATCATCAGATATTACTGCTAACTACCACCACTCAAAGAAAATCAATCAATCGATCAATACCCCCAAACAATCTCTACGAGACGCAGTAACGTAACTGACGAGACGAGCACATTTACAGACATTCAGGATTTTCCAAGTTGCCAGTTTAAGCCATCGCAGGCTCCCAAAAATGTTCAGATGCTGAAACAATTAGTCAGTTGCTTGATTAGTTAATTTGCACACAAAAAAGGGGGTTAAATTATTAATTTCAGTCAATTATCAAGCAGAAACAGCAAACATTCTGTCTCCAGCTTCTCTAAAGGGAGGATTTGCTGCTTTTCTCTGTTTTAAATCATCGTAAACTGAATATTTAAGACATCTGGAGACTAACTGAGTTAAAAGAACTCAACAACAGGAACAAACAGGAAGTCCGGAGGCATTAAACGGCGCAGTTTTCACTCTGTGGAGGAGAGTTTAGATTTCAAGATTTACATTTCAGAGCTGAGATCGATCGGATCGCTCTGCATACATTTCCTCGCAGTTGAAATCAATTCTCTGTAAATTGCCCTCATTTAACATCGTGAAGTACAACCCAGACTGTGATGTTTATCTGGAGTAATTACAGGGAATTATTGTGGGAAGATTGATTGGTTACGTCTGAATCTTAATGGGGTCGCCACATGTGGGCAGATGTCAGAGCTCCACCGGCTTCCACACAGACCGAAGGCTGGAGACTGAATGAACTGTCTCACTCAAAGGCAGAAGAGCCGGAGCTTTCTACCAGACCTGCAGCTTCACTTCATCATTTCTGTCCGTAATCGAGTCTTTAAAAGTTGTGTTTTCTTAAAACGAGTGACAGATTATTTCAACTTGAGAGTTAAAGTTTGTTCTTGGTGTTTGGACTTTTTATTCCCTGGGTTTCACCTCTCAGGCTTCACCTCTCAGGCTGCCATACTCCACAAAATCCTCCTCTATGTGTTTTTAGGAAAAGAATCATTTAATCTATATTTTTAGGAAAACTGTTTATGCTACAGATAACATTCATACATTGATATGAGTGTAATTTAACACAGATACGTTTGCATATTTAAGACACTTTTTTAAATGAATATTATTATAATTCTTTGTAGATGGTGCTATGACTTTTATATTAAATAATTATTCATTTATAACCATTAACTTACAGAAGACACTCCTATAGACCTTAACTGTATTTATGTCAGCTACTGTTTACAGTACAAACTCCACTCATATTTCTAAATGCTAAATCAATTGAGAATGAGTTCATTATGATGACAGATTAAACCCAATACATCGAGGTCAATGAGTTTTTATGTGATTATGAAGTCGTGCAAACATTACACCAATTTTCAACACCTTTCAAAGAGACACTAACTGCCCCGAAAAGTCTTTGAACAAGTTGAAAGAGGCTGAAATATTCGGTTTTAGGACTCAAATACTGACAGAAATGTTTTGATAAGATGGAGATTCTTCTCAGTCTCCTGCACAAAACATTTGTGTCACTGGGACAAAATTCCAACCAGCTGCAGGTGAGTTTTTCTTTGTGCTTCCTTTGGCTCAGCTTCCATCACTGTGAACAACCGGTTTGCTGTCTTGGCTGTGAATCAATCTTCAGCACTTATTGATAGGGTTGTTCTGTGTCCGTGGGGTTCGAGTGTCGCGAGGAGGCTGTGGCGGCATCCATCACGCTGGAGCCGGGCGAGCCGTCAGCGTCAACGCCTCCATCCTGAAATAGACATCGGCATCGGGCCGACCCGAAGAAGACGACAAAGGGATCATTCTTTTAGATTGAGAGTATTTAGAGTCTCACGGGGGGGCGGGAGGAGTCTCTGGATCACATTTGGAGGAATGTGGGGGTCAGGATGGAGGATGTGCAGCATTTATCACTTCTGTCACATTAAAACCTTTGTGCAGCAGCTTTTATATACAGTAATACATACAGTATTCAGCCTTCAACAAATGAACGGCCACATAAATCTTCTAAATGGGAAAATAACTGGATTTCAGTGCTGCTTTTATGTTTTCATGGCTCCTACTGAAGACGTAAACCTTTAAAAACCTCACATACATAGTTTCATGTTTATTTCCTAAATCAGCTGCTCACTGTGGCTTTCATCAAACTAACAGGGGGAAATAGAGCTTTTGTTGGGGACTATTTTCAGCGGCGGATGAAGTTAGAATAAACTACAGTGTGTGTGTGTAAAGTCCAAACGAAGACGACAGCTACACTGAAGTCACCTGTCGACTCACCTGTGCGCCCACAGTGTCGCGGTTCTCCAGCCCCAGACTGACGCCCAGGCTGAGCAGGAAGAGGGCTCTGTCCATCTCGCCGCTCTCGGACGCCAGCATCGACCTGCAGACGATGATCCGCACCTCGCCCAACTCGCTGGTCGCCTACATCAACAACTCGCGCTCCAGCTCGGCCGCCAGCAGCTCCTACGGACACCTGTCGGTCGGGGGACTCAGGTAACTCACCTGAGGAGAACACAGTGGATTACTTTCCTTTGTTTCCTTCCCTGCTACCCAAAAGCCCCTTTGCTTCCTCCTACTTTG
This sequence comes from Macquaria australasica, assembly GCA_005408345.1. NCBI lineage: Eukaryota > Metazoa > Chordata > Actinopteri > Centrarchiformes > Percichthyidae > Macquaria > Macquaria australasica. The sequence goes on along the minus strand of SEMN01000361.1, from coordinate 365,120 downwards.
CTTCCTGCCTTTCTTATCTCCTTCTTTCCTTTGCTACCTCCTCGTGTTGCTTCCTACCCCTTCATTTCTTTCCCCACCGCAATGTTTCCTTCCCTGCCATCTTGTTTCCTTCCTTCCTTTTCTTCCATACATTCTCTCTGAGTTTCGCCTTTCCTTCTTTACGTCCCTTTTTCTTACATGTCACCTGTTCTTTCACTATCTCCACCCCACCCTCCTACTTTTTATACCTCCTCCTTTGCTTCTCTATCTCCTTTGTCTTTCTCTACCTCCCTTTTATGTTCCCTTGCTTCTTCTGTCCTTCTCCACCTCCTCTTTAGGTTCCTTAACTCATCATTTCCTCCCTCACATCTTTGTTTTGTTCCCTAACTCCTAATTTCTTTCCTACTTCCCTTTTCCCTTCTCCATCTCCTTATTTCTTTTCCTACCTTCCTTCCTTAGCTCCTTGTTTTCCTCCCTACATCCTCATTTTCCTTCTTTCCTTCTCTGCCCCCTCCCTCATTTATCCCCTCTGAATCCCAGTATAAACAGCAGTAACATTATGCAGGACTGATGTGAATCTGAAGCTTGTGTTTCGCTCCCTGCAGCCCGTCCTTCCCCTTCTCTCACCCCATCAACCCCATGGCCTACCAGCAGCTCCTCTCCCAGCAGCGGGGGCTCAGCGCCTTCGGCCACACCCCGCCTCTCATCCAGCCTCCGCCCACCTTCTCCAGCCGCCAGCCGGGCCTCGGCCTCTCCTCCCTGCCCGCCTCCACCCACAACAGCGACCTGCCATCCAAGGTAAAAAAGACACGATCATCGAGCTGAAAAAGCTCCAAATTTGTTTTGCGTTTGTCCTAAAATATAATCTTTAGTTGAGTTAAATTTGTCATTATGAGATTTTACAGTGTAGTGCAGCGACCTGCTTTATTCTTTTATTTTTTAGAAAATTCTTGAAACAAGTTTCTGTTGGAAACAGGTTGAAGAACTCTGACCTTTATAGATGTTTTCACTTGTAATAAAATGAGCTTTTTAGGATTCAAACATAGACAGAAATGATGACACTGGAGTCTAAAATGATGGTTTAACAATCGTCAGAGCATCTTAGATGGGAACTCGCCCTCGGCTTGTGTCGCTGGAACATTTACAGGTTAATGTTTATGTGGGTTTTATAATAATTTAGGTTTCATGGATGAATCAGCCCCCTCGTTGTAATTTGAACGATTTCTCTGTGGAGTTTGGCCTAAAAGGAAATTCCCCCTTTTTTGCCAAACCTGGAATTTTGCTGCTCCAGTTTCCAGCTGTTTGTTTGCCATCATCGCTTTTGATGTCAGCGTTATTGCCCCCCCCCACTCGGTTACAGTTAAGTGGTGTTTTGATTTGCGGTGTCGGCCTCAGCTCATGTAATCAGCGTGTGCTCGGAGGTAAACTCTCGGTGGGGGAGACCCATCCTTTACCTCCACCCACACAGTCCCACGGTTTCGGTGGTTGTGCTCTCTTCTCCTGTCATCTAGTCAAGTAAACTCTGACTCAGCCCCAAATTACACATGTGTCAAAGGCCAACGAGGGCAGGGGAGGGCAGAGACACTTCATGAATCAATTAGCAACCACCACAGAAGGTCAAACACTGGCTGATGGGTGATTTGGAAGTGTTAGATTATCACTTTGTTTGTGTTTGATTAGGAGTGATTTCATTTTCAGATGTGAGGATTTTGATACTGAATCTCCTCTCTCTCTCCTCAGAACCTGAGTGGAGACTCGGCGGTCAGCAGCACAGTCGACCCCATGATCACCAAAAGGTCAAAGGTCAAGACTGAAGCAGAGGGATTGAGGCCGTTGTCTCCTTGTTCACCGGTATGAAAAAAAAGCTGTTTTCAGGATCAAACGTGACTTTTTAATTACAGACACAGTAACGTATTTATTAAATCAGTCTTATCCTTTTATAAAACCTCTGAGGAGTTAAACTGGGTGCAACGTCTGCCTTTAAAAGGCGACTGATGCTGTAAAATTACGTCACTTTTTAAAGGGACTCTGGTGAGTAACTTCAGATCGTAGATGTTTCAGCGGTTATTTTTCTTTCCAAAATGAAACGATGGAAATCACAGTTTAACACTTTCCTTTTGCTGATAAAGACACTGAGACATTCAAACAGTGAGGACATTTTACCAAGTGGAGATTTTTTTGGAAATCAGGACATTTCTTGAAAAGTCTGGAAATTATTTGTAAAGTGAGGAAATTTTTGCAAAATCAGAGAGAACTTCAGGAATCTTTTTTTTTTTTTGAGTGAGGACATTTTTTGGAAACTGGACATTTCTTGAAAAGTCAAGATATTTTGGGACATAACTGGAACGTGAGGACATTTGGAAAGTGAAGCGGGGGCGTTTTTTGGAAAGCAAAAGGAACCTTTTGGACAATGGGGACTTTTTTAAAAAGTGATGACCTCCTGTTTGTCTTCTCCGTGCGTCCTGATCCACGGCGTGACTCGCGGCCCCGGGGACCCGCAGCCTCCCGTGACCCCCTTGTAAAAGGCGTCCTGGATGAAAAACTCCACATGATAAGAGCTTTGCATCCATTCGTTCGGTCGCCCCTGGCCCCCTCCTCTCTCCCTCTCCCTGGCCACTGTAAACTGTGCCAGAGCACTTCATTTTCATGAAATATTGGCCGGGCTTTATTGTCATCTGAGGAGCCTTTTTCTCTTTCTTTTGACAAATTTGCAGCTCCTCTCCGATAGCGAGGCAGGTTTGGGCTTGATGCATGGGGACGGCGGTGCGCGCAGTCGTCTTGGGGCCACCAGAATTGATGAAGATAGCGTGCGTGGAGCAGAGACAAACATGCTGCAGTCAGCACGTTGTGTGTGTGTGTGTGTGTGTGTGTGTGTGTGTGTGTGTGTGTGTGTGTGTGTGTAGGTGTGTGTGTGTGTGTGTTGGTGGAGGCGTACAGGAAGCCGGGTGGGACAAGCTACGTGTCAGTTTCTGTCTTACACATGCACAACTGTCTCTGTGAGGACAATTTGAGATTTAGATATTTTAAAAGCGAGGACATTTCTGTCTTCGTAAAAACATTTTAGGAAAGTGAGAGAGGACTTTTTGGAGAATCAGGACATCTTGGAAAATTGAAAATGTCTTTGGAAAGTCATGACATTTTTGGAAAGTTAGAATATTTTTGAAAGTGAGGACAATTTCGGAAGATAAGCACATTTTTATATGCGAGGACATTTTATTAAAGTGAGGGACATTTTGGTGAACTTGGGACTTTTTTCTTTGAGTGACAGCAATTTGGAAAGTTAAGGATTTAAAAAAAAAAAGTTGGGACAGTTTTGAAAAGTTATGATAAGGTATTTTTGGAAAATCAGTGAGGACATTTAGTCTGTTCCTCGTTTCTTCAAAGGGCTGTTTGAGGGTGAAGACTTGGATTAGGCTCAAGGTTAGAATTAAGTTTAGGTTTGTGAAAGCATTATGTGTCCTCACAAGTACAGAAGGACAAATGTGCGTGTTTATTCTTTGCCGTCAGAAAAGAAAGTCCACCTCTGAAGTCTTGCAGGGCACCAGCAGAGCAGAGAGTTTTGGACTTTTTAAAGCAGTTTTGGCAGAACGGTTTCCGCCTGTTGAAAAAGTGTCCTGACGCTGCAGTCTGACCTCGAGAGTGATCAATCTCTCTGATCGTTTTCTGTTGTTTGAAATAGAAACACACAGATCACGTTGTGGGATTTTGGGTTGGTTTAGGTTCACGCTGCCTGATTATAAAGGAACCAGTGGCTGTAAACAGAAGTCACGTGTGTGTTTGTGGAGGAGGTTGTCAAAACAAATCTGATTCCAGCCTCTTTAACTTCACTGAAGCACTTTAATCTGTAATTTACAGTCTCTGCTGTTCATATCAGGTAAAACATATGAACAAACAGCTGGATGTTAGGCAGTAAACTGTTCCACATGTGCAGACACACCCTTAGAAGAAGAAACGTCAACATGGAGAAATAATGAGAAGAATGAGCTTGTTTCAGTCTGTTTTCTATTTATGTTTTAGAATATTTAGATATGTGTCTGATCTGGGCTCCACAGAACCATCACGGCAGCCTGTTGGACCTGAAGGACGACGTGGATCGGGACGAATGTAAGCAGGAGCCCGAGGCCGTTTACGAGACCAACTGCCACTGGGAGGGCTGCAGCAAGGAGTACGACACGCAAGACCAGCTGGTCCATGTAAGAGGGTGCACCATTTGTGAATTTCCATTTCTGCTGTGCATGCAGAGATAACTATTCTTGGACCAAAACATTTACTAAAACCGTATCTGTCGGCTCTCATCAGGAAAGAAGCTCCACTTACTAGCTTTTTCTAGTAAGTGGACCTTGAGTTAAGACTGCTGTTCCAACAGGTGAACAGCAGTCTTGAGGGACCTGGATACTGATGCGAAAACCGCCTCTGAGAGAAGCGTGTTTTTGAGTTTTCCTCTTCGTCACAACAAGCAGCGTCTTGGTTAAAAGGGTCTTAAGCATTCCACACCTCCAGTGAAGCAAAGAGAGAAAAGAGGCAGCAGGGTGAGGGGATTAGTGAGGGTCTTGGGGGGTCGGTTGGATTCGTCTTTCTGTCTGAAGAAAACCCCACATAAACCTCCTCGCCGTCACCTCGCCTCTGTGACTGTTTACACTCTTAAAGCTGCTATGTGACATCAGCGTTTCATTGTCGACGTGACCCCGATGCTTTGATGTGATTCCTGTAAACGAACGAGACTGCGGTCGACATCACTGCCAGCAGTATTGTTACAGTGCTATTGTTTTCTCCAAATTAAGACCACATTTCCCATAAACTCCATCACTTCCTCTCCTCTGCCTGGCAGAGCTCCACTGCTTTTCTCTTGAGATTTAAGAATAAACATGTGAGGGATCATTTTTCTGTCGACCTTTCAAAGATCAGAAACCCTGAAAGATTTAACACCCTCTTCTTCTTCTTCTTCTTGTGTTGTAAAGCGATGCAAAATGTAAGAGTAGAAAGTCGTAGAGACCAAAGCCTGTGCTCACAGAGCGTTTCTGCAACCTGCAATATAGCCGGAGACGCTGCACAGAAGTGCTGGGCGGATGGATACGCTGTTATTTGCCCAAGAAATAGTTCCAGCACGTGATTACCCCTAAAACATTTCTGTGCATGGATTAAATAAATGAGATAGAACGTGTTAATCAGTGAGCTTCAGAGGTGCTGGCAGGTGGATTTTTGAACTTTGGACAGAGCCAGGCTAACAGTTTCCCCCTGTTTCAAGTCTTTATGCTAAGCTAATCTAACCAGGTCAGGCTCGTTAGTTAACTCAGACATGAGATTGATATCCAGCTGAACAACTCACTCCCAGAAAAGCGTTTTAGGACACAATTACAGGCAGAAATGACACGATAAGAAGGATTGTTTTTAGCAGTACAGGAATGTAATGTTTTATATCAAAAGAAATCAAAGAGGAAGACTAGAGAGGAAAAGGAAGTTAAAGTTAAAACATTTTTAAAGGAAGGTGAAAAATGTGTGTTTGTACCTTGAAACAAGATACTGACACTTGCTTTAATAAAATAAAACTTTAACTGATATTACTGACCAAAGTTGTAAAATATGTGTTTTTACATTGCGGCAGAATATTTGTATTTCGCTCTTAAACCCGGCTGATATAAAGAACCTATGCGGTCCTAATTAGTGGGACTGTAACACTTTCCTCTGCTGCAGCCTTCCTTTGAGATTTACACTGATAAGATGGATATGTAGAGGAAAATCCTGCCGAGAACAACATGAGAGCCTCTTAGTGGACAACTCTCTCCAGAAACCCACTCGTGTGTGTGTGTGTGTGTTTGTGTGTGTGTGTGTGTGTGTGTGTGTGTCCCACAGCACATCAATAATGACCACATCCACGGAGAGAAGAAGGAGTTTGTGTGCCGCTGGGAGGACTGTTCGCGGGAGCAGAAGCCCTTCAAAGCTCAGTACATGCTGGTGGTTCACATGCGCCGACACACAGGGGAGAAACCACACAAGTGCACGGTGGGTAACGGATGGCCTCGCCACCCCCACGGGCCCCGACGGGCCCCCGGAGGGCGACAGCTCACACTCTCTAAACACTGGCAGCCGTACAAGTTTCTACACACGCATGTACACATGTAGTTTTTCTTCAGATACTGTAGGTAAAACACACACAGACACACACCCCTGGGATGGCAGGAGTGAAGATTTCTTTCATCTTCTACTCATCGCACATTATAGAAATACATTAATCTTACAGCAACTACTTCATCTGAGGTTTTGTTTGTGAAAACGTCAACAAGAATTAAAACGCCTCCAGGTTAAAAATACTTGTACTACAACATGTTTGTTATTGAATTTTCCTCCAAAATGACTCACATGATCAACAATAGGTTCATTTATGTTTAGAAATGTCACAATGAAAGAATGAAACTGGAGCAAATATGAACTATTATCTAAATAATTTTAAATCCACGGATTCAAAAAATAAAACAAGGCTAATGCTCATAATTTTCAATATCGATCCATCTGCAGATTCTTTTCTGGATTCATTGATTCATCATTTAATCTGTAAAATGTGACGTCTTCAAATCTCCAAACAGATTCAGTTTAAATGATACGAATCACTTTTGAAAAGCTGAAAACAAATAGCTTGACTCTAGATCCACTAACTAGCCTTATTCTGGCGCTTTCAACTGTATCAGCATGGCCTTCATCATTGACTGGAGTTTGCTCAGTTGTCATGGAAACTGATCTGTTGATTTATATATATCTGTTGATATAAACTAGGTATCTGTCATCTGAAAGTGCTATTGATAAACTCATAAGAGCTCTTGTGGACGGTTGAGACGCTGGTAGAATTTGCAAATAATAGCAAAATAAATAAATGATAGATCAGAGTGTTCCTGTCAGATTTTAACATTGCCCGTCTTCTCTGCAGTTCGAGGGCTGCTCTAAGGCCTACTCCCGTCTGGAGAACCTCAAAACTCATCTGCGCTCGCACACCGGCGAGAAACCGTACGTCTGCGAGCACGAAGGATGCAACAAAGCCTTCTCCAACGCCTCGGACCGAGCCAAACACCAGAACCGGACCCACTCCAACGAGGTACACAACAACACTGTCGTTCCTCACGCAGACCCCCTTATAGAGAGCTCCACCAGGGGTGAAGCGCTGCAGAGGGTGACAGGAGTTCACCTTTGTCTGTGATAAAAGATCATTTGACGTCAGGCAGCGCAGGCGGATAATCCCCGTCCTGTTTCCAGCCCGAACGTCGGCCTCCGGGTTTGTGTGTTGCTTCAGTTCCCCCGTGTGTCTGTAGACGTTTGTGAGTAAATAATGAGGTGTAGACATAATGAGCACGACGGCCCACAATGCATTAGGGCGAATCATGCTCACCGCCCCCCTCCTCCCAACCTCCCCTCCCGCCCCGCCGAGTGGGACCACCTGCAGACGGCGAACAGAAAATGAAACCTGGAAGCGTTTCAGAAACCTGGCTGCTTATCCATCAGCAGGACACACACACACAAACAGACACACACACGCACACGCCAACACTTACTGTGTACAGACCAAATCTAACTCAGTGAAATGAAAACAATACTCCAACAATAAAGTGACGTATTTGAGCTGCGACGCTTGCGATAGGTTACTTCTGATTGATTGCAATACAGAGAAATGTCACTATTATTGATTTTTTTCCTTTTGATTTATTGATTAAATGTCTATAAAATGTCAGAAAAGAAGGACAGAAATGCCCATCACAACTTTCCAGAGTCCAAGGAGTCATCGTCCAGCTGGTTCTTTTGTTTTGCCATAACTGATCAGTAGTGACTCATGTATGCGTCCCGTCGACGTCATCGATTGATTGATTGTTTCTCTAGAGACAAACAGCCAATGGGCACCAGACCTATTTCAAATCTGAGATGTGGGTGGTAACGTTTTCTACACAGCTCAACTGTGAATAAAAGCTTTTATGTGGCCAGTAAAATTTTAGATTTTTGAAATGTTTGGGCTTTAAAATGTTGTGCCTCGACCACGGAGATCATTATGAAACAGCAGATTTGACTCTATAAATATAAATATTAGGTAGCCAGCACAACTTTAATCTTGATCTGTATGTTTCTTTGTATCTGTAGAAACCCTACGTATGTAAGATCCCCGGCTGCACCAAGCGCTACACGGATCCCAGCTCTCTCAGGAAGCATGTGAAGACGGTCCACGGCCCGGAGGCCCATGTCACCAAGAAACAGCGCAGCGACCTGCCGCCGAGGCCACCGGCGCCCAGGGAGAACGGCGAGAACGAGACGGGTAACCGAGAGAGGATCCAGAGGGAGGACAAGATGTCAGACAACAGCTCCCCCAGAGGCATGGTGGACTACCTGCACGTCAAATCCATCAAGACGGAAAACTCTGTGGTGAGATCGCTTAAAAAACAAGTTCCTTTCAAGGCAGCAAAAAGCAGATTTTCCAGGAACAAAAGGAATAATAAATGATCATAAGTTTGTCTTTTTTTTATATATATACTGTGCAAAAAAGAATACATACAGAATATACTAAACCAAGCTGCAGTATGAGGTGTTGTGTGACTATTCCTACTGTTAACTATATTAATATACTGCAGCTAGTACATTTCTCCATACTAACTACACTAAACTGCCTACAGTATTAACTTTCCTCTTTGTTAATAGAGAAATTGAAGATTTAGAGTCCATCAGTCCTGCCAATAACAACAGCTCTCTTTATCCTAACCTTTCTTCTGCTCGCTGCTTGACTGTCTTCATTTCTCTTCCTTTTTTTCTGACTTTCCTTACGGACAGACCTTGCTAAGGTGAGCTCACCTGTGGGTTATTAAGCTGTGTCTCTCACCATTTTACAGTACGCATATCTGTTGCCATCTTTCAAAGTCTTTTGCCATTTTACTCCATCAAATAAACAGTTTCATTCCAAAATGAGATAATGAAAAAGGGAATGGACCCACATTAGCTCACACTAAATTACTGTAAAACATTTTGGAATCAAGCTGCTCTTGTATGAACTCGCTTCTTCATTTCATCATCAGCTGCAGCAGGATTTTGTTTCCTATAATACACTTGCACGTCACTTTTCCTTCACGCAGGCAGTTTAAACCTGCAGCGGAGAGCTTTCAAACACACGTCACAGAGCCTAAACGTGATAAAAGCCACTGCAGGATTAATATTCAAACACTGGGAGTTGGTTTTGGTGTTCTGGGTTAGGGTTAGGGTTAGCCGACTATCAAGCTGTGATCAAGCTTTATAGCAGCGAATATATTAGAGTCTGTGCGGAAACCGATTCACAGATATACATATAACTGTGATTGTCCTAAGGAAGAGATATGGGGGATTATTCATAATGTTGAACCATATATAACACGCATTTACACCAGCATGTAAATATCAGGAAAATGTCAAATCATGAGCCTGACCGAGTACGTTATCTCTTTGTTAAAATGAATTTAAACTGTATTTTTTTATTAGATTATTTCTAACGGCAACTTCAATCATCAGATTAATGATTTCAGAGTGTGAGCTGAATGGACCTTGGCTTTGTTTATTCGTTCCCACTTGTGTAAAGTACATGATAAAACTAAGAAAGAAGAAGTAAAAATCTAAGTTGTGCAGGTGAAAGAGAAAACTGTAAATCTAACTGAAACAAGTCAGTGTGTCGAGCAAAGCTTCTTGCTCACCTAAATGTTAAAGAAAAAAGCCTTCAAAAGAAACGTGATCACATCTCGTGTTGATTGGCTTGGCACTCTGGCTCGGGCTCAAGCAGCCTTTCATCCTGCCCATTTCTAATTCACAGACAGACTAAGACAGTCTGTAATCTGTGGTGCACCCCCACCTCTTCACCCCATCCCCAAAAAACACTCATTATTTACAATTAAGCTGGGGGAGGATAAAAGATTCAGTGATTCACTGTTCCACTTTTGTTCTGTTAGGAAAAACTGTTTTTTAGGACAAACAGTCGTGTTTTTTCTGCTTCTTATCTTATCGACTCTTTCTGCATTTCCTCCGTCACTCTCTCTCTTTCCAGATGTATCAGTCCAGCCCTGGCGGTCAGTCATCATGTAGCAGCGAACCATCACCACTTGGCAGTGCCACCAACAATGACAGTGGAGTAGAAATGGCGGCGCACAGCGGGGGAAGCCTGGGGGACCTCACCACCCTGGACGACCTGCCCTTCGTGGAGTCCTTGGGCTGTGAAGATTCCATCGGCGGGGTCGCGGTGATGGGTCTCCACTTCCGAAAGCAGCTCGGCACCAGCCAGCGCCTGGAGCATCTGAAGAAGGAGAAGCTGAAGACAGTGAGGGACTCGTGTCGGTGGGCCAGCAACCCAACACCCCCGGTCCTCTGCACCAAGCTCCCACCCATACCAGCAAGCGGTGAGTAGAAAGAAAAGCAGGATTTTGTGTGTGTGCTGAGACTGAAGGCTAAAAGGCTGAGACTAAAAAGCTCCAAAGAGCTGCCGAGTTGGTGAGAAATCAATGGTCCAACATTTTCATCTGTTCATTCACAGGGTCCCTCCTGGAGAGTCCAAGTATGGGTGGTGGTCCGGTGTCCTTCCCTGGTTCCGGCTTGGGTGATCTGAGCTCTGGTAAAATGACTCTGTTGGAAAACCTTTCAGAGCGCCGTGACAGCACCTCCAGTACCCTGAGCTCAGTTTACACCCTCAGCCGCCGCTCCTCAGGCATCTCCCCTTGCTACTCTAGTCGGCGCTCCAGCCAGGCCTCGCAGTTCGGTGCCAACCGCCCCAGCAACCTTAGCTCTGCCGACTCCTACGACCCCATCTCTGCCGACATCTCACGGCGCTCCAGTCAGGCCAGCCAGTGTGGGGGAAGCAGCGGAGGAGCAGCAGGGTGTGGAGGAGGGGGCTTACCCAGCCCCCTCAGCCTGACCCCAGCCCAGCACTACCGCCTCAAGGCGAAATACGCTGCTGCCACTGGAGGTGCACCGCCTACGCCTCTTCCATACATGGACCGAATGTGTCTGCAGACCCACACAGCCCTGTATGGGGACTCCCAGGAATCCTCCACCAGCAACAAAGGCCTGCTTTCCAGGCAGTACAGCAGCTACACCACGCGGAGCCTGATGCCCCATGAGGCCCCGTCTAACATCCGCCGCCGAGCCAGTGACCCTGTGAGACGTGTGGCCACAGAGTTTGTCAGCCAGCCACAAATGCAACGCTACAACAGCATGGGCATGCTGAGTGGAGGGGCGACCATGCAGCCCCATCCGCCTCCAGCAGCAGATCGCCAATCCCAGCAAGGCTACCTGCGATCGGATGGCAGTCTCCACCGCTACCCTTGCAACCTGCGACCGCCCAGCATTTCGGAGAACAACACCATGGAGATGATAACGGGTGACATCCCTGAGGAAGACCTGATGCTGCCAGACCTCAGCACCGACAACAGAGACACAACCAACAGAGTGTCAACCAATTTCCAAGGAAACCCCAATTTCCAGCAGCAGCCGTACTATCAGAGAAGGATGGCCGTCGTGAATACCAACATGAACCTGCCCAATCAGGATTTAACCACCTCCAGCATGAGTCCAGGGCAGCAACGACAGATGTGTCCATCTTCACCGAGGGACAGTAAGGCCAACTCACTCGTTCAGTGGAACAAAGCGTCTCTGGGACATATGGATGCCGACCAGCACTGCTCCAAACTACAGGTCCGAGGGAACCTGGCCGTCCTCCAGCAAAACCAGAACTTTGGATCTTTTCATAACAATCTCAGCTCCAACCAGCAGGTGATTCAAAACTTCATTAAGACAACGCAGCAGAGATGCAAACAGCTGAACACTGAACCAGGAGCAAACTGCTTCCAGCAGCAGAGATTCCAGCAGTCGTCAAATCTCAATGAAGCAATCAGCTCTCAGTACATGTTCAACGAAGGCATCAGTCCCTATGATAAGAATGGTAACACCACTTATCCACCTTGTAATAACACAGCAGCAGTCAATGGGAGCATGCTAAGCCCCACATGCAAACAGGAGCCAGCTGACATGGAAACTGTTGACATGCACTTTGCTGATGCTGGGTTTCAGCCTGTGCAAGTTAAAATTGAGGACTGTGATGGATCAATCGTGATTTCAGATCAGCAGAACTGTAACATGACCTCCCAGAATCCCTTGCAAGCTGGGAATCAGAGCCATCTCCTGCCAAGGCCGCCAACAGAACCCAAATCTCTAAACAGGCACCTTTCAGGGCCAAAGGTGACGCAGCAAACAAGGCACCCGAGTAATGCTAACCCGGATGTTGCTTCCAAATTACCCAGTTTCAGAGTTTTAGGACTTCACTGCAGCGACAACTCTGATGACAATGCCATGTACTACACAGGGCGGATTCAAGTATTTGAGCCCAACGGGAATGTGGACCATCATGCTTCTCCTGTGGTGAATGTACCTCCTTTTGAAAACGAAGCAGTGTCTTCCAGTTCAGGAAACAACCAGGCATCAAGAACTGTAGACTGTAATGCAGCACTGGAGCAGGCACAGATAGACTTTGATAGCATGCTGGACGACGGGGATCACTCCAGCCTCATGTCGGGAACCCTGAGTCCAGGTCTGCTCCAGAGCTTGTCCCAGAGTTCCTCTCGCCTGACAACGCCCAGGAACTCTGTCACGTTGCCCTCGGTGCCGGTGGCGACGGGGACCATGGCCATCGGGGACATGAGCTCGTTGCTGACAGCTCTGGCAGAAGAGAACAAGTTCCTCAACTTGATGTCTTAGCCACATGTCCCAGCAAACGGTTTCCTCTGACAGAAACGTATTTGCAGAATCTTTGAACTCCTGATGCACAATAAACATTCAACCAACTTAAAATGGATGTGACTGTGTGCCAAAAAGCCTCTGCAGTGTGTGACTCCTGTTTTCTTGTACAGTCTCATTTGTTAATTATTTAAAATGGCCATTTTCTATCTTTTTGAAAAGCCATATTTTTGTTTTGTTTTTTTGCCTTAGGTAGTAAATATGATGTAAACAACAGAATTCTTTCAGTTGTTGTACAGGTCTGCAGTAAGATCACTTTACTAAGTGCCTGGCTCAGCCAAAACATATGCATGTTGTGCATATGTTAACATTTAAAAAGGTGCAAATGCAACCAGGTAATTATCTGATACCTACATATTTGGAATGTACCATCACCACCAACTTGTTTTACACTGTAAATTACTTGAGCTGAACTTTGTTCTACATCAAGTTGCTCAGAAAACAGTTTAATCATAACCTTGTTTTCTCCATCATCACAGCATTTCAAGTTTACAGTCAGTGTCCTCAGTGAGCCATTATTTGATTGCGGCATCGCTGCTGAGATTAACTGTGACATCTCAGTGTCAGGCATCCGAGACTTGATTTGTGACTGAATTATGAACCCGTGCATAAATCGGCTGTGCTCTTTCAGCGAGGAGCAGACATCTGAAGAGAGAATCAAACTTTTTCCTTTTGTACAGTGTTGTACCAGTTTGTTGTACTGGTTAAATGTAAATATCATTTGTACATTTTTAAGAAATACAATATTGACATTGATTTTTTTAAACAAATACTGTTTGTGTTGTCCTTCACACAGATGCTTTTGAGGTTTTTGCCAGTCCAGACTGTCCAGAACAGGATCATAAAATATGTTGTTTCTTATTGCCTTTAAAAGCCAACTGAGAGTTTTCTGGTCAGGACATAAAAACTGTAACAAATCACCTTTACAATGATTCGTATGACTGTTTCCTGATCTGCCACGCCTATGGTTAAGGTATGGTTAGTTTAGGCAAGTAAACTACGGGTCAGGGTGAGGGAAAGATCGTGGTTTGGGTTACAAAACAACTATTTTCTTGAGGTTATGGAGCCTTCGTCACCATGGTTAAAATAAGAACCACTCGGTTAAGCTTAGGGAAGATCCTGGTCATGGTACAATAAAGTCAACATTGATTGTTGGTAGGAAATAGGAAACGCACAACGGTCTTCTGTGTCAAAATCACAGTTTGTCGACTCATGTATCCCTACGAGGTTTTGCAGCACTATAACAAAGCTACGTCACTCTACGTCCTCCTTTGCTCCTCACAAACAAGAGTCATAATTCACATGAGAGTTAGATGTAAACATACTGTATGTCCAGAGCTGCAACTAGTTTAGTCGATCGATTAATCATGTGTCAAGCAGAAATGCCAGACATTCACAGCTCCAGCTTTTCCTTCTCATACATGACAGTAAACTGAACATCTTTGGGTTTTAGGCTGTTGGTTGGACAAAACAAGACATCTGATGACGTCACCTTGAGCTCGAGGAAATAATCATCCAATTAATCAATTTAGGCATCTGAACAAACGACTGATGTCATTTCAGTTACGAAGTCATTCAGTTCGACAGCTAAATGAGACTGCTCTCTACACGTAACTGAGTCGCGGCCTGTTTCCAACATGCACCTCCTGCTTCTTGTTGTAAATATTATTATTCATCAGTCCGTCCCTTGGTTGCTTTCTGTACAAGGAAGAAGTGTTGATCTGCTTCAATAATTCAAGAACAAAACTTTTTGTCTTTGAAGCCGCGGTCCTGCACCCTCTGCCGACAACGCACTTTCCTCAAACCTTTCTTGTTGAACGTCAGACCGAGGCGCCACACATTCTTAAGACGTTGCACGATCTCTTTCAAGGCGGCTTTGAAATAACTTCCCCTGACCTCGTCTTACCTCGCCGGCAGGAGCAGGCTTGACATAATGTAAATTCTCACTCGGAAGCTGATGAAAAAGGACGCTAACAGGAGGGGAAAAGGCTAGACGCGTGCAGAGTGCAGTTAGCCTGTGTGTACTTCAATATTAGCTCTGACAGAGCGGCCCAGAGGACGCAGCTGCTGAAACCACATAAAACAAAGCAGCCGAGAGGAGCGAGAGGTTCCGGGGACGCAGCGCTGAGCGTCAGCGAGAGGAACAAATGATTTTAGTCTGTCAGGGAATTCAGCAGAGGGTGCGTTTGATCTGGAGTTTGTGATTGCTTTTGCCACTGGAATTCCTTCTTCTCTCAGAGATGTGAAGTGGGAGAGAAAATAGCCCCGGGCTGTGAAATCCAAGCAGGCCCCACGAACAAGAGGCGGAGATAAGACTTGCAAAGATCACGCATTACCAGCACCTTCATTTATTGATGGAGATAACTGAGTGAGACAGATGAAAGGCCAGTTTCAGCACTCTGCCAATAAATCCATGGATCATAAATGTAATTATAGTTAGAAAAGAACTGATTTCAATCAGGGAAATGTAACGTAAGTAGAGCCCAAACAGGATGATTTTGGAGGGACATTTTCCAGCAGAAAGTACAGTAAATTTAGAAAAAAACAAAGTTAATAAGAAGAGCAGGAGTCAGAGGCTCTGATGATGAAAACCTGATTTTAAAGCAAAACTTTTCCCCTTGGAAGCTTTTGGAGTCAAGTCACTTTTATCTGTATCACAAATTCCAAATTATCCTCAAGAGGCTTTACAGTCTGTAAAGCATTAGATACAAGTTTGTCCATTTTGTGGTCCAAACGTGTCAAAAATCTCCGTGTATAGTCCTGCACAAATTCTCTGATTTTAGGTTTCAGTATCCATGTTTCACGTTTGAAATGAGAGATTAGACATGTGCTTATATGTTGATATTAACTACATTTATGACATTTATCAGAAAAATACTGGTAACTGGTGGGAAATGCAACATTTACTCAGCATACCTCCTCCTGCAGAAGTCCAGGAAACCATCTCATGGTGCCAAAACCTTGGTGGTCTGAGGAGGAAGTAAGCAGGACATCAGAAATGTCAGCAAAGAGCTAATGTACCATAACAAATACTGTAAAACACCACTCTGTTTTCTATTAGTTTCAGTTAACTTCAGTGCAGCATGAAAATCTACTTGAAGATGTATCACAGAAAGACATTATTTTGCCATATTATGTTAAGTGGTAAGTGTAGAGTGGGGGCATCAAATTGCCACAAAACAACCTGCAGAAAGCTGCATTCAGTCCTACCAACACGTTTTTAACCTCATCTACAGACAATCTATTAAAATAAAAGCCAGAAATAAACCAGACATCAATCAAGAACAACGTCTAACTAATGTGAGAAAGATGAAAACTGAATCACAGATCACCACTTCGACCACAGGTGATTCAGCGGAGCGAACGCTGCACGATTCTCTCTGACTTTTAAGAAGAATACAAGACTAAGTCTGAGAGTCACCTCCTATTAGCCCTTCAGGTAGCTGGAGGTTTGACATGCTGAGCTCCTGGTGGGCCGTAAACAGGCCTGTCTGCTCTCTGCTGAGACTTTAAAGGCCTTCGCAGGAATGTGGTTTACAGCGAACGCCGCATTCTCCGGCGTCTCTCGGGGCTTCCAGTTAGAGAGACTCTTTATGAGCGACAAGCTTTTCAAAGCACTCAGATGAACCTCAACGCAGCCAGCCAACACACACACACACACACACACACACACACACACACAGTAGAGAATCACCTTCATTTAATCTGGAGATTTAAAACATAAACTGAATCAAAGACAACTTGTTAAGGTGGACGTTTTTTTGTAGCTTGGGGCCAAAGAGTGACCAGGGCCCCGCTTACATTTCCCTGTCCACCTTAACAGGCCTGCGGCTGATTGGCCGAGCAGCACCAGAAAGGCAGGAAGCAGCTAAAGCTGAAAAATCCATCAATGAGTGGAGGCAAAACATGAGGAACACCGACCCTCAAGGACTGTTTGAATTCATTTTACCGTGAAAGCAGGGTGGATGTATCAGGTAGGTACAGAAAATGACAAAATTAAGAATACGTAATCAGTATGTAGACAAAAAAAGCTGTGTACAACTTCTAATAACACGTGGTTGGTGTCAAACGGCTCCAGAAAGATCTCAGAGAGCAAAACAAGTGAGTATAAAACCTCCGGAAACACATTTAGCTTCCTTTTTGTGAAGTTTTCCAACGTAAAACTTTGCTGAACGTCATTTCCTGTTAGTACAAAATGAGAAAGTACATTGAATTCTTACATATTATAATAACATCTTTACTCAAGGGCCACTTACTAGCTTTTTTGTCCGCACATGTCTCATGTTTGTACTATTTATAATATTTCATTGTATCCTGAGCGTGAAAGTTCATTCTGAGCCTGAAATACTGTTCTACTTAACTCAAGATCCACTTACTTGCTTTTTTCCAGGGCTTTCAACCACACTAGCGGGCTTCCCCAGCAGATGGAGTCGATGAGCTCCACACTCCATCTGCTGAGGAAGACCCTGTCATGTGGTGAAAAGCTCCAGAAAAAAACAAGTAAGTGTACCTTGAGTTAAGATTATTAAACTACTTTAAACAGGTGTTTTAAAGCTCCCAGTTGATTTTCTTCTTCTGTAGTTGACACCACCCACCACCACCACCACAGGAGTGCCCGGGGCTCAGCGCTCTGTGCGGTCAGACGCCAGGTCGCCATCGCCGAAAACGATATGGAAAGTGACGACCGGGGCCAACATGGATGCCACCAGCTCAATTACAGCTCTGACAGTCGAAGCCAGCAGACGCACTCTGACGTGAAGGAGACTCTGGGCTTTCTGCTCTGACCTCCACCACCACCACCACCACCCTCTTCCTTCCTCCGTCCTGATGACACCACGTCACATTACCGCAGCTTTGCATTATTGCGTTTATTATCACACATGTGACAGTCTAACAAGGCCTGATCCCTCCTCCTCCAGCTCCCAGTGTCAGCGTGGATGATGGATAGCGCTCTGCAGTCACTGATGCCTCATTCATTTCTATTAGACTAATATGTGAATCCCCTCCAGAGTTCAGCCTCTGCCTCCTGGAGCTGGGAGACAATATTCATTTAGGAATCAATTTCAGAAGCTTCTGGTCGAACTGGCCGTTGAGGAGTCTGTCTGTCTCTGTTTGCACAGATGAGTATGAGTCAGCTGCAAGCAAGAAAACATCTACTCACACAAGAGTCACCTAAACTTAAAGTCTGGAGCTTCACAAGCGTCAAAGAGTGTAACGTTTGTCCTGAGGGTGGCGCTAGATTCAAGATTCAGTGTCCTCTTTTAAATCGCTTCTCAGAGCTCTTCCTGATTTTTCTTGATTTTTACAAATCATCCTTTTCCTTATAACTCTGTGGGAAAATAGTTTTAATGATCTACTAACTAAAGATTATATTATTATTATTATTATTATTATCATAGTGTCAGTGAGAGCTGGGCCAGCTGGAGTCAGAAGACTAAGGAGGGTAAATCCAGTCAAACAGAAAACAAGATCAAATTAAAAAGGTAAGTTGACCTCCGTTTCTGAGGAGGAGGATTATTCAGAGGGCCGTAGTTAATATTAAGCAGCCGTTGACACGGGGGCCCCGGCGCTCGTTCTCGGCAGGGCGGTGGCCCTATTGAAATGAGAGGAGCTGCGCCTTAATAATACATTTGTCCCTCAGGGGCCACCCATGCTAAAAAAAAAAAAAAAGTCTGCATTTCTGGAACTGCTGCAAAGTGCTTCGGATCATACAAATCTACAAATCTTCTTTAAAGAGCTGCTTTATGAATCTCTAAATGATGGCGTCTCTCTGAGAAGGACCAAAAATAACTTCAAGTTTGGGACTTGGACTTGACAAGACATCCTGTACTGAGCCTTAAATCTTTAACAGGGAAAGTGACAAACTCTGCAGAACCTGCCAGCAGTGTGCACTGATTTCACTGGTTTCCAGGCAGTTTTGGACTTTCCTGGATTTTCCTGAATGAAATGACTCTGACCGGCTCCAGTAAATAATTGTCTGGGAATGTTGGCAGACCTGCTCCTTCAGTTAAAGCCCTCCAGGTTTCTCAGAGGTGAGACGTTGTCTCTAAAGAGTTTAAGGTCCAGCAGACTGTTACAGTTATAGTTACAGCTCTTCTAAAGGAAAACCAGTCGAATGTAAAACAGGTGATGTCACTTCCAGCAGCTCCAGTGAGGTTTCATCTTGTCTAAAACAACGAGGTTCAGGATCCTCTCAAGAGATGGTCAGGAGACGATCCACAAGATGGGAAACAAGAAATCACATTTCTTCTACACAGAAGTTCAGCTCCAGGATCTGGTGTTAAAAGTTTGTTTGTACGTGTACTGAACATATCTGTATGTTTTAAGGCCATGTAATTATTTAGGTTCAATGCCAGCATACCACTGCAAAACTCTGCTGCATATGGACTCAAAGAAAAGGTGCAATGATTAGTCGATTCATCAATCAATCTTTTCTCTTTTGCTGTTTACAGACTCTCAAATGTGAAGATTTCCTGCTTTTCTCTATTTAATATTTTAGTAAACTGAATATTTTGGGGGGTTTTTGACAAAGGAGGACATTTGAAGACATGACCCTGAACATTTTCACTATTTTCTAACATTTAAAAAATGAAACAGTTAATCGATAATGAAAATAATGGTCAGTTGCAGCCCTAGACTCGTGTGCCTGCCACACTTCTCTACTGTCTGTCGCATGGTGGATTATCTTTATATATACAGTCTATTAACAGTTGTTACTTTGCTGTAGCATTAATCCTTTCATTCCTCGGCTGTCATGACAAAGTACCAAGAAAACTATTTAAGACATTAGAGAAATGGCTGCCATGAAAATAAAGCGATCAGACACTTCGCGTGCTTGAGATAAATGGTTTAGTTCAGCGTTGTTGAGGAGGGGAGAGCTGGCCAATCGTCAGCGAGGCCCTTCAGTGTCATGAACTAATACAGCATGCATATTCATGATATGTTCCTATGCAAAATAACATCTGTTTTCCAACAACATGCCATCTGTCTGAGGCACTCTGCGATATTAACGGCTCATCACCAACACTGAGAGCTTTTAAAAGACAATTGTGGCGGTCGTTATCCGAGATATCTCATGCAAACAGAGTCTCCACCATCATTTACATGTAATCACACACACACACACACACACACACACACACACACACACACACACACACACACCTTAGTGAAGAGATTTACATTTACATTTCAGGCAGAGGTTCAGTATCTTGCTCAAGGACACTCTGGAACAGGGTTTTGAATCTGGGACCATTTAAGTGCAGTACAATTGTAGTACTAGTACTGTAGAATACAGCACAGCAGGCTGATGTTTACTAAGGTTTAGTATTTGTAGTTATTTTAAACAAGAGAGTTTGGTAGTAATTTCCTTATTAAGCAGGTTTTTAACCTTTAACTAGCCACTGTTTTCATTAAATACACGTATCAATAGATTAGTCTCTTGTCTTTTTGGTGGTTGCAGTCATTTTTCAAACGAACTCCCTCTCTGCCTTTAAATCAGTCTGAAAGTGTCTTAAATGTAACTCTTTGTTGCTTGTCAAGACACAAATGTTGAATGTTTTTTTAGCAGCTTTAACAAAAGTAAATTAGATTTTATTTCTTGATTTTGGTCATTATTTGTGTTTGCCACTGGACGAGTAGCGTTGGTGACAAAACTCAGCTTTTAGTAACTCAGTAGGAAGTTGAGTGTGAGCACTGGACTGTCAAACTAAAGTTTAAATGTGTGAATCAGGGACCAGGAGGGGAGGAAGAGGAGTGAGGTAGCGGGTTAAAACGGGGTGGCAGGGTTTTCGGGGAGTCAGCTGAGGGAGGTCAGCGCCGCCACCTCGCTGCTCGCCAGGTCCTCCAGGTCTCCGCTCTCTGGAGGTTTGAGGATGGAGGTCCTCATTAAAACCTCCCATCAGCTCTGCCCTCTCCTCCTCCTCGTCACCCAGCCCACCTTCTCTGAGGATTCACACTGCTAAACGTATGCTGGGACGGTCCAGGTGTCATCCAGCAGGTGTCTGCCGACGGCCGGCGTATTCTGATTAGAACGCACAGACAGACGGAGAAACTGGGGAAAACATACTGGATCCATCTCTAGTCCCAGTGTGATGTCTGGAGCTGTTCTTAATAATAATTATCACCTACTAACCAGGAAACTGCAGACCTGGATATGAAGCCTTTGTAATCATGCCTATCAATTAACTTTGTATTGTTTTCCTGTCATTTCATACACTGTTATTATAAGAAAATATAAAGTATAGCTGCTTTAAAGTATCAAAGGCAAAAGTTCTCATTATCCAGAATAAAGTACTGGATTATAATTATTGATACATTAATGTGTTCATCACTTCAGTGTTGCAGCTGTTGACGGTGGAGCTGATTTTAATCACTTTATATACTGCTGGGAAGCTTGTGAATCAAAGTCTTATCTTAACTAACTATTCTGCAGAGTAACGAGGTACTACAGCTGTCAGATAAACATAGTGCAGCACAAAGTAGAATCTCCCTCTGAGATGTGGTGGAAGAAGTACAGGAGTACCTTGAGTGAATATACTTAGTTATTTTCCACCACTGGAAATGCGTCAGTGCAGCTTTAATAAAGGGCTGAGTCCTAATTCAAACTGTGATTTAATGATGCGATTGAGATGTCTGATTTCCTACATTTGGTGATTTCAAACGTCCCACAGCTGCCAAATTAGGCTTTAAGTGTTGACGGTTGCACTCGAGGGGCGATGAAAGCTCCGGTGGGACGGCGAGATGCTGCTAACACAGCGTTTCATGTGGGTTTTACACCTGAACCTGAGGTGCAGCCATCTTTGATCCAGCACAAAAGGTCAGCGGTGCAGCGGTGGTGTGTGTGTGTGTGTGTGTGTGTGTTTGTGTGTGTTTGTGTTGGCAACATTTCTTTCTCAAAATCCTGACAAGAAAAGGTGGGTTTTTTGAGGATGGATGGTATCCCGTTGAGGTCAGGCAGAGAAAACACGTTCTCCTAGAGGGGGAGTTCGTCTCTGCTCGCTGTTTCAAAGCCAGAAAGCAAAAGGCAGAGAACAAAGCAGCTCTGTGTGTACAGGCCGGCTGCTCCCTGACTGTTTGTGTCTCAATTTTTAACTCCCCCCTCATCCGTCTCCATCATTGGCAAAGACGAGGCTTTAGCAGGGAGTGAACGCTATTATTTCATAGCCTGTGCGTACATTTTAAAAGTTTAAGAGCCTGATTTTCTCCTCTAAGACTCGTCAGAGGAGCAATCAGAGTGAAGAGAGTTGATGCACCTTGTTCAGAAAGAGAACACAGACGGCATAAAACATGCACCACCTGATGCAACGGTGATTTATGTTGGTTAATGTCGTGCCAAAAAGCCTCCAAAGCCTGATTCTTCTTCCTCGTATTTAAGACTCTCAGTTTATAAATCAACCTTTTCTCTCTGGAGGAGGAGGGGCAGAGGGTTGTTTTCTTTACAAGCTGCTTCAACAGGCGGGAAATGCAGCATCATTTTTCCACTGCAATTAAGAGGGAGGCCCTGATGCTGAGGCAGCGCCCGGTGCCAGCTCTGTGTATGGCTCTGGCACCTTCCAGCCTGGTTCTGGAAGGACTTAACAGGCCCTGGTTGCATGTCTTGGCTCTGAGTGTTGAGCTTGAGTCAGCCTCCCCTGACGTAATCCTTTAAGAAATGGCTCTCCTCGCTGGCTGCGAACTCCGCCGCCTCTCCAGAACATAAAGGGAGGCTTGCTGTGATTATCAGCACGGTTAATAACCCCGACGTGAAGCCAAAGTTAGCAGAAAACATCTAAAAAGCACCCCCGCTCTCCTCTCCAGCTCCGCATTAGAGCCCATTTATGCAAAGCGTAGCTCGGCCTGTCAGCGGCTAATCATTACAAGGATGATCGATGGTGTTTATTTTCTGATGATGGAACGCAACCCCCTGCCTGATGATAATTGTAATAAAAAGGACAGATCAAGCCGGCAAAGTTATTAAATTATCAGACCATAATTTGCATTAATGCCGGCGTTTGGGCTGCAGAGACATAGGGTGGGGGTCTGACAGAGGCCCGGCGTTGGCTTGTTAGGGAGGGAGTCCACCTTGAAAAGCTCCCTGTGCCCTTGGCCCCACCGCAGATCCTCCGCCACGCTGTCACATGACAGACAGCTCAGATTCACTGAGAGCCAACACAAACTCTGATGTCTACATTTAGCTCAGTCCTGTGGCGTCCTCGCTGCCATCTCACGTCCAACATACAATAAAAGCAAAAATGCTAATTAAATCATTCATTTCTGTGCTACTTTTCATGACTCAAAGAAAAGATCTGAAGTCACACTGAAATTAAAAATCGTTTTTCCTTTAATCTTTCTTTTATGCTGG
This sequence comes from Macquaria australasica, assembly GCA_005408345.1. Classification (NCBI taxonomy): domain Eukaryota; kingdom Metazoa; phylum Chordata; class Actinopteri; order Centrarchiformes; family Percichthyidae; genus Macquaria; species Macquaria australasica. The sequence goes on along the minus strand of SEMN01000361.1, from coordinate 342,031 downwards.
AAATATTTGGGGGAATTAAAAATCCCTTTCCTGCGTTATGTTGTTTGACAGGAAATACATCTGAGTTTTTGAAGTAAGATTCCCTCAAAATGCCGTTTTTGTTGTGACTCGCTTTTGTTGTGAACGCTCTTGAAAACTTTTGCAAGACATCTGCTTCTCTACATCGAGTCAGGAACACCTGATTCAAACTGGACGGCCTTGAATCGTCTTGAAGGTTCGATCCTTCTCCAGTTTTCCCACACAACAATCTCAACTCGAGATTCACTTGTGTTTGCTCAGTTGTCGTGGAACTTAAAATGACAAACTTCATCAGCGTATGAAGACTGTTTGATGCAGCTGAAAGCCCTGGAATGTGCTGGTAAGTGGATCCAGAGTTGAGAGTTCTTTTCGACTCTGTGCAGGACGTATCTGGTATCTGTGGAAACTTTGGGGTCTTCTCTAGGATCTGGAATAAAGTTTTGCTGGTCTAAACAATATTTGGCTGCACAGTGTGAGATTGTAGTGACTCAACCACACAGACTGCATGTTAAGGGGTCAAGAAAGGTAGTAAACTGTTTCTGAGTCCCTACATATCGCTCCGGATTTAAACACCAGTGGTAAACCTGGATGAACAGACACCAGAATGTGTCAGAAAACCCCTCTTAGACCTGGAGTCGAGTCCAGATGGACCCTTGAACCATCAGAGCCGAGTGATGTTCATTAGGCGAGCCGAGGACTTTGTTTGAACGGGTCTCGCAGGGAATGGGAGCTTCTGGTTGGGAGCCAAGCGGACGGAAAAGATCCAGCAGAGGAGGGAAAAGAAAATAAAGAGCACAGAAAAAAGAAAGAAAGAAAGAGGGCAGCGGCTAATGGGGCTCTGCTGCTTTTAAGTGCAGCGTGCCAGAGGAAAACATGAATCCACAGCAGAGAACTTCAAACTCAAACAACACAGAGAGGCTTCAGACGGTGACACACATGTATTAACAGAGTCCCAGCGTTTCCAAAGATACAGAGTCTGATATCTGAGGAAAAAAGACAAAGACATCTAGAGTACTGATCTGAAGGTGCAAACATAAGTCTAATCATTATTTACATTTAATGAAGTGATCAAACAAGACGATACAGAATATATTCTATATATATTAAAAACCCCTCTTGTGGTTAAACTGCTACTTTACTGGTTAAACTTTTGACTTGAACCACAGTTCTTTAAATCACTTTTCCCCTTTATTGATTCAGCTGTTCTTTATTGCTTTTTTATATTCCATTTTAGTGTTTACATTCTCTGCTTTTTTACTTTTTTTCCTGCTCACATAACTAAAGACCCCCTAATACGCTGTGCAGCTTTGGGCTGTCCCAGATGAATCCGTTGCCAAAATGGTGGTCCTAGATTGTGTCCACCAAGGGCAGATTTAGGATCAGACTTAAGGCCGGACCCGACCAATGTGGAGCTCCAGGAACAAAAATAAGCATCTGTGACTCCTCACGAAGTCCCGACAAAAAGACTAGACTGTTGGACAGTGTCAGACATTTAGGACCAGATCTTACAATGTGACAGCTGCTGATAGACTCGCACTTACAAACCAACCGACTGGAAAAGTATCAGCAGAACGGACAAAGCGTTTTCTGATTCACCAGGTATCCATTCCAAAATCCAAAATCCAAAGTGTGTAGAGGCCTTCATTTGAGGTTTCATCACATCATATATGCTGTATACATGCTGAAGACAGACAGATACGCAGATACAAACTGTAGGTTATTTCAATAGCTGTGAAGTTTTAGATCAGAACAGATTCAAGGCTCAACACGAGCAGCTTCACGCTTCCAAATAAACCTCCAGAGAACTTTGAACGTCTCGTTTAAGCTCCTCTGCCGATATTCAGCAGAACAAACTCTCCGAACACACAGACAGAAACAAAATCAGCTGAGCAGCGTTTTGATGAAGAGCTGGCTCTCCATCCTGCAACGACCGGCGTCAAATGGAGCTTTCGACTGTATCACACAGTCTTCTTCAGCTGTACATGTTCAATCTGTCATCACTCTGAGCTCTTTGGCTTAAACGCTGAGCTTCAAGTTCAGGTTTAAGCCAAGTCTGTGCGTCGTAAGTAAGCGGACCACTGATTGATTGGACCGTCTGCTGATGAAGACAATGTGATGCAGTCAAAAGCTCCAGAACAAGCAAGTAAGTGGAACTTGACCGGAGACTGATGTCAACAAATGTCTATAACATCTATAAAATAATTAGTAATTTATACTCCAAAGCTTTTAAAACTTTCCTCCCGCATAGGAAGTGATGAGAGAAGGAGTGTGTGTTTCCTGTCCTGCCCAGATGGTTTCTGGGAAGTGTAGTAACACCAAACAAGCAGCAAACAAGCAGTGACCAGCTTTAAACCTGCAGCTGCATGTTCCTGACTCTTCAACACCAGTCTGTCCTCCTGTTTCTCAGGTAGAAGGCCTCACAGCTTCAGCAGCTCTGAAGCGCCCTCTACTGGCACCAAGAGGAACAACGCCACTGAGCAACGACGCCGAAACACACACTTTGGAATTAAAATATTACAGACAAACTGTGTCCTCTGAAAAACAACAGTTCATCTGCTGAGAGGCTGAAAAAAGGAGAGAGAATCTGTGCAGAATTTAACCTAATATCAGAGTCATTTTAGTGCTAGATGGGAAATAGGATATATTAAGAATGCAGCAGTATTTTTCTGCATATTCTTCTCTGTGGTCAGTGTTGCACCACACACATTTACTTATATTTACAGTATATTTTTTGCCACTTAATCGTGCATTGTTGAGATGTAACCGGTTAAAAATATAGTTTTTTTTAAATCATCTTATTCCACGCTGTCTGATGGTATCATGTATATTGTTTGTTTTGTTTGTGCTGTGCTGAGTAAAATGGATGTCTGGAGGTCTTCTACATCATTTTACACACATTTATGCCAAATAAATTAAGCCTGAAATATCTGCTGTCTTTGGAAACTAAAATTGAAAGTAAAGTTCTGTGATTTTAAACAATGTTTGGCTGCACAGCGTGAGTGAGTCAGCGGGGATGAAGAGGTTAAAATAAGTCTCCCACCAGTGTTTATCTGCATCTAAAACTGTAACAGTAAGCTGCTGCTTTATTACAACTAATTAAACTAGAAAAAACAATTCGTCCTCGCGACAGAGTTAAAGGAGCAGAAACTTCCACTTTAGTCACACTTGAAAATGTGGAATTTAAAAGCCAGATTAAACCGAGTACGGGTGTTGCAGCGGAGCCGGGCTGCAGTGCAGGTGAATCCTGTTCTGTTAAATAATCATGATGAATAATGAAGGTGTGAGTCGGCCTGGCAGATCTCCCCTCCTGGGCGGACATTTAGTGTCAACCTGACAGGTCTCGGCGCAGCTGGGGGACGAGGGGGGGATGAAGTTGTCTCCATATTAAGCAGGCAGATTAGACCTGTTAAATGGAGGGCAGCGTGGAGAGGTGCTGTACGTGGACCTCCGGGGTCTGAATCTCATCAGGTGAGCCCGGGACGAGCTGCAGGGACGGGGGGAGGGGAGCGCGTCGGCCAGGCCTCTGGCCCGCCTCCACCACACCTCACGTCTTCCGCATCCGCAAACCGAAACTGACCCCGCGCTTCTGCCAGCCTCCGCCGCAGCTAAGCCCGGCCCTTCCCATCATGCACAGGGGCCGCAACGAGCTCCCATGAGCCTCGGCCCGCTCCCTGCCATCTGCCGTGATTTATAGAAAACGGCCGATGATTTATGGGCCAGTCATCTCACAATGAAGTTGTTCTCTTTCATTTGCGCGACCTCCCGACCTAGCCGCCACTCCCAGCCAGGTTGGGGAAATGCGCGCTAATCATACACTATGAGGGCTTTTAAACAGGAGGAGCTGCGCGGGTGGAGGTGGAGTGAGGGGTGTGTGTGTGTGCAAATAGAGGGCCTTTAATGAAATTAATTTTCAACAGCATGTGCATACTGATGAAACAGGCAGGCCTCTGCGACGCCACACGGCCACCGCTGAGAGATGCTAACGAAGCCGGTTGAAGGTGTGCCGAGGGGGGGGGGGGGGAAACGCCCCGTTAGGAGCCGGTGATCCACGGGATGTCTTTAAAGAGTTATAGATTGTTCATCTGGGCGATGGGAGCTTGGCACTTTAATTTAATCTAATTAATTTCTTTTGTCCAATAAAACAGAAATGTCTCACAGTGGTGGAAAGTACCATAACTACTTGAGTACTTAATATTACTACTTAATATTTGTACTCCACAACATTTCAGTTACTTCACAGACTTTACTTTACATTAAAAAGCTTATAAAACGCCACAAACTGTCATGTTTCAGATGTGTGCGCATGTCTTGTTTCCATTGTTAGAGGGACAAAGTGGTAAAATTATATGTTTTATTTAAAAAATCAAAGATTAGAGCAAAAAGTCCAAAATATAAAACAGATGTGTATCAGAACTTTTTCTTCTTGTCCTCTCCCATTAATCATCTCACGACCCCTCAGATTTATCCGGTGACCCTTTGGAGGGGCCCGACCCTTAGGTTGGGAACCACTGGAGTAGTTAAGCCAACTCCACCTCGAGAAGCTACAACAGTAAAATGAGTACTTGTTCCACCTTAAACTCCAGTACTTTATTTCCATATTGCCAAAGCTGAAGAAGCCAGAGTACATCCTTGAAACACCCTTGAAACGTCCTTGAAACACCCTTGACACAAAAACCAACTCCTACCACTGTTCTTTAAATTAACTTCTTGTCATATCTTTTGTTCTATAAACCGTTTACACTCAGTTGCCGGTTTATTAGGTACACCTCTAACATAAGAGTCTGTGTAATTTGTTGAAGCAGTTTTAGAGACGAAGGCAGATGTTCCTGTTCTTTACTTTACATCTGTATAATGTTTATTTCTCCTGTTTCTCTTAGATATTCAATTAAAATAAGCTTTGTAAGAAAGGCTGCTCCCTGTATGATGTAGTTTTATATTTCTGTGATTTGATTCATGGGATTTATGGAAAACTTACCTTATTGGATCAAAAGTAAAACATTTAGTGTTGATTTTTCATTCCTTGTTGTAGATCGTTTAGAGAACCTGAGCTTGTATCCCATTAATCAATCACGTTTAAGAGCTTTAAACGAGCGTCTGGAGGTCCAAGGTCAGCGTTTATGCTCATCTGTACCTGCCAGCTGCTGTTCTGAGCCTGAAACCCTGAGCCGGGCTGTGGATCTGACAGGACGGCCTCCTCCTGCATTTGACTTGAGAGCTTTTACCTAAAAAAGAATAAATAAATAAGTTGAAATCAAGAAAAGCAGAAGATTCACGAGACAGAACAGAACCGATCAGTGTGTCAATAATTCACCAATCATCAATAATGCTGCTCAGTGGAAATGAAGCAGCAGAGAGAGACGACGCCTGGCTAATAAGAGTGATAAGGGCGCCATCTGGTGGAGGTTTCCATCCTTTTTCTGATTCTCACACTGATTTTAGTCTCTGCACTACACACACGTTACAACATATTGATTACCTATATCTGAACGCAGACTGTGACAGAAATATAATACAACTCGTCGGTGGAGAAAAGAAGACGATATTTTAAAGATAAAACCACTAAACCTTCATGTGGGCAAACAAAGGTGTATAATGACGTCAAATAGAGAACACCTGTGCTTTTCGTGCAAAGGCACCTGGGAAATGGAGTTAAAAACTGTAGTTTCAAAGGTCCAAATACACAGGAAGCTCCACAGATACAACGAACAGTGGTGGAAGAAGTATAGTAGATATTGTACTTTTACAACAATGTAGAAATACTCCATAACAAGTAAAAGTACTTCATTTTAAACCTTACTAGAGAACAAGAAAAGAGACAAACTGATTAAAAACTGTTATTGTGATAAAGACAAGAGAATAGAAGTCTGATCGTTTATTTCAAGTTCTGCAAAGTCTATCACAGGTGAAAGAGAACCAAACATGTAAATATATACAGTCATACACAGGAGAATAAAACATAAATATTGTAGAGCGTAAAATAAAACTAATCAGCTAAAAAACAGGAGCCATGCATTGTGAGTGGTTCCAATGGAAAATATTGCCATTTCACCACACGTGAAGCGTATTTACAGCACTGCATCTCTTCATGAAGTCCACCTTAAGAAGCAGTGTGCTGTAGTGTTAGTACAGGTTAGTATTGCCAGAAATCTTTACCCAAAAAGGCACACATTCAGGAAATCAGAAGTAGGATTTTAAATCTTCAATTTGGAGGCTGTTGGGTTTTTTTTGCCCGATTTCTTTAACTACATTTGTCGGCGACGCAGCCGGAAACATCCTACGATTCCTGTGAAGAACGCATGCGGACGACGTAGGTTAGAAGTTTTAAATCACACTGTTCGAATAAAAAATAAAATAAAAAGTAAAGGGAAATGAATTTCAGTCGCCTAAACTGCGGCAGGCTAACACTGGACCACCGGAGCGCGTGCTGTAGAGGACTCCGTTGGTTCTGGAGGAAACATTCAGTCCAGTTAAAAGCGGATCAGATCGCCAAATTCTCCCCGACAGAGAAAAGTACGTTTAACAGTCCGAGTTACGAGTGTGAAGAGATCGAATAAGGCCTGGAAATCCTTCACCTTCTGGCTTCACGGGGACATATGACGCTACAGCCAGTTAGCGTAGCTTAGCATAAAGACTGGAAAGAGAGGGAAACAGCTAGCCTGGTTTGTTTCATCCGTAACGCTTTGCTTTAACACCCCAACTGTATTTAGCACGTAAACGCAGCAGTTTCTAAGTGCCGTGTTATTAAAGAGCTATTGATCGTTGGTTGCAGCCTTGCAGTCCTCCTACTCCTTCCCACAGTTTTACAACTAATAAGTATAATATAAACCGAAATAATTAAGGTGGTAAAACTAGACTTTGACACAGGGTCCAGAACCGGGCTAGCCGTTTCCCCTTGTTTCCAGTCTTTATGCTAAGCTAAGCTAACTGGCGGTCGCTTCATATCTAGCGCACAGGCACGAGAGCGGTATCGATCTTCTCGTCTGCCTCCTGGCAACAAAAGCAAAGCAGCTTTCCGAAAATGTCAAACTATTCCTTTAACGTGACTTCAGCCTGCTCTGTAGCGTTTGTTTGAACCTGCCTCGGAGTTCAGCGCGAGGAAAGATCAGTCAGTACGTTCTGTTCTGTACCCGGAGCTTCCTGCTGAGATACAGTACATACGCTGGAGTTATTAGGAGCGCTTGTTAGTGTTATAATAAGCAGCAGTAACATTTTATTATAGGTGCACTTTAAAAAAAAAAAAACGACACTTCTGTACATTGACCAGCGAGAGCGTCTCAAAGGAGGAACACAATGGAACTTTACAGTGCTTCGACGTGAGTTTATTGCTAATGTCCACGGATCGAGGAGCTCCTGCAACGCTGGCACTTCCCCCTTCACCAGTCAGCCTCCTCGCTAGCTTTTAGTAGCATCGAATCATTCAGATTGTCAGTCTTTCTGTCAGATTTAGGTATTGCCCATTAAAACACTTCACATTTTTTAAAAGGTCGAAGTCTCAAAGTGACTTACATTCAATTTAGGATCAACTGCTACAGAGGAGTTTCTTCCCAAAACAGTTCAACTGTCAAACCATCTCTTTAAAACAAGAATACATCGTTAACAGTTCGTCAGCATCTGCAAAAAAAACTGAAAAATAAACCACCCATTATTAGTTCTCTGCCAATAAAAAATAACAATTAAAATACTGATACTATTTTTGAGACATTTAGAACTCAATCTTGACCTTTAGATTCCTTTTTAACTGTAATATAACGAATATATGTTACAGTATTTTGGAATGAAACTCAACAAATCACAGTAGTCTTGACTTGGCAGCCGGTAAGACAGCAGACATCAAAACCAATAAACTCCCACTTTAAACACTTAAACTGGGAGTTTATCTGAGACAGCAGAGGCACACATCACCGCTGGCTTTCAGTGGTTTTATTTTTACTTTTCTAAAATCATTATCTTTAACTACTACTTTCAGTCCTTGAAATCCAATAAAAATCCGCTGCATGGTTTTAAATACATATAGAAGACAAAGAAGGTCCATGTAACGCTTATCAGTTTCATTTTCCATCTAAAAATGAAAAAGAACATTGGAAAAGTTTTATTCATCAAATAAATGTAAATGAAAGATTTTGGACATTTTTAAACGTTAACGTTTTTGTCCCTCAGCCAACGCCTCCATTTCTTTTTTTACTACATTTACAAATATAACTAATTTAATAACTATAAAAGCCTGGTGGACGTTTTAAAAAGAGCTGTCCTGTCATGTGAATGTGTTTGGTCCCGCTGTGAAACAACAGCTTTCTTACTGGTAAAACTTTGCATGACAATGAGATTATCAGTCACAGCTGTAGACGACTTTAATACTTTAAATGTTTCTAATTTTACGTGTTAAAATTATCTCCCAATGTGGATAAACTTCTTTTGGACTGGGCTCACAGTTCATTTTCTATTTAAAAAAACAGTTTAGCCCATTTTTATTAAGATATTACATCAGTGTTGAGCTTAACATTACTCATTAATATTCAGATATAGTCATGACATTCAAAAGTGGTGGTTATATGTGTGTTTAATGAGCTGCAGCCGAGTAAATGTGCTGGTGTTTTCATAAACCTCCCACCTCCTGCAGCTCGTCACGACACTGTTAATTATCCACGTTATATAATTTAAATCATACGATTTCGATATAGAAAGGATTCATCAGTCAGCGCTTTGCAAAGGCAACATACATGAGACAGTTTATAAATTAGGCAAACCCTTTAAATTTGACATTTTTCAATCCAGGTAGAAGAAAAATCTTTTACATCAAGTAACGTTTCATATTTATATTTTTAAGTGTATTATCTATTATAGATTTTTAAATGGGAGTTCAACTGATAAGTGTCACACAAACAACAAATGAAGTCCTTCTTTGTTCTGCACACTTTAAATAACACTGAGATCTTCTGCTGGTAGTTGGGCCCAAAATAATAAAACGTTCTTTAAACCGCTGTGGTGCTTAAAAATCATTGGCCAGCCAAATGATCACTCAAAGTAAACCAAGATGAACTTGGACGTCACATTCTTTGAAATCTAAACGTTCTTCTTCTTCTGCTGTTCTCATTAAAGGTGTCAGCCAGATTTCAAAATAAAAGCTCATTATTTTAACATATTAATCTTCAGATGGACCCTTGAATTCAGCCTTTTAAAGACTATAGTGCCACTTTCTTTCTCAGTACGGCTCAAAATTCATCAAATGCACATGTTCAAATATTCCAACGCCTTTAAGATTGATCCACCAGGTACAATGAGGCAGTAGTTCAGGAAGGAGAAACACAGGTGAGATCCACATCCTGTCAAAGCTCTTTACATTCAATATACAATAAGGTTTGATGTGTCAAAGCAAAAAAAAAGGATTAAAGGTACTAAAAATGAATAAAAATACTGATAGCCACAGGTTTTCCTCCTGCACTGAGAGGAAGGAAGTTACACCGCAAAACCCCCCCTCTTCTTCCTCGATTTCTACCTCACCTCAGGTCCTCCAGAGGTTTAAGACGGCCTCGATGCTAGGCTAACGCTCCAAAGAGCAGCTCAGATCCAGTCCAGGAAAGAAGATGGTCTTGATGCTGAAATGAGGAGCGAGTAGGAAGGAAGAGATCTTCGTTTCAGGCACACAGCCTCTAAATAATGCTTTCTACGATCACCTTGGTTTCATCGGACGTCGATGGAAGATAAAGTTTTAAGGCTCATGATTCTAGCGGTAGTGTGAAAGAGGAGGAAGAAGATGTTGGTTCAGGTGGAGGGCCTGGTTCTTTATGAAACGTCTCAGCTTCCAGGATCCCCTTACCTCCAGATAATTAGTTTTCAAGATGACAAGAAGATGGTCCAGAAACCGGAGCCATGACAGCATGAGCTCCTCAAGACGACCTCAGCTTTATCAGCGGCTGATGGAATGAAATGGTTTCTGTGTTACGGAGGTGATGAAAGCTGAGCGTGTGCTGCGGGAGCTAGTAGGAGGAGATGTCGGAGGAGCTGCTGCTGTTGCTGGTGGAGGTCTGGGCCCTCTTGATGTACAGGTTGAGCAGCTTCATCTGTAGGAAGGAAACAGCAGCGGTGTTAGAGGACTCCACCTCTGAGCCTACAACGAGACTCTCTCTCGCTCTCTGAAACAGTTCCTGCTCCATCCAAGCTATAATTTAGAGGTTAGACTTCTTCTGATTGGTGGATGGAGTATTTTAGTATTTCTTTCTTTTCATTTTCATACGTTTTTCTATCCTATTGTAGATGCCAAACCTAACTGGTGGAAGCAAAGGTCACACTGGACCAGAAATGACACTGACTCCAGCTGCACCACCTTCCAGCGTCTGCAGCTGCTGTAATAATGTCTTGAGCGGATCACATGACTCGTTTTCTTGTTTCTAACTGGATGTGGTAACTTTGCTGCTAAATCCTGCCACTGAAACGAGACACTGGTTCAGGACTGTCAACAAAATGCTGCAGACTAAAAATGGAGGCTCTCTGAAGGCTGAAAGACAGGAAGTGAGTGTGCACCTTGCTGCCGGTCAGCTGAGCCAGGTACGGCTTCAGCTCCTCTCCGATCACAGAGTAGATGGCCACCAGGCAGAAGACGCTGGCCTTCCTCACACTGCTCTCGGTGTTGTCGTAGCCCTGCAACAGCAGACGAAGCTGAGTGAAACACCGCGACAGACTACAGTGCAGCGTCTGTGTTGGCAGCAGGTCTTACCTGCAGGAGTCCGGGTATGATGTCAGACAGCAGCTGATGGAGCGGCTCCTTGGTGATGCGTTCGATGGCCCTCGTCTGCATCTTGATGGCGGCCAGGTTGATGGGGTAGTCTGCCGTCTGCACGATGGGACAGAGCACCTTGATGCACTGCTCCGGGTGGATGGAGCCCGCCAGCGTGGAGGCCGCCTCCTCCGCCGCACGCACCACCTGCAGCGGAGAGAAGAGAGCACGACGTAGCATCAATGTTTTCTTAATTCAACACGAGAGGCTGCTGCTGCATCAAGCCCAAATGACCCTCACCTCCTTGTGCGCGTCTCTGTGAGCCTCCAGCGTCTTCATGATGGTAAGCTCGGCGTAGTTCTTGAAGCGGGCCGGCTGGTTCCTCAGGATCTCCTTCAGGACTCGCAGGGCCAGCGCCCGGATCGTGTGCTGAGAGACAGGAGTCCAGTTCAAAAAGACTCGCAGAAAGTTTCCTACAAACATGATGTTCACAAAGGACTTTACAGGGGATGAAAGACACGTGTCCTTACGTCTTTGTCTCCCAGCGTCTCCAGCAGCAGCAGCAGCATGGTCTTGAAGTGTTCCTCCCACACCACCAAGCAGTCCTCTCGGGCCACTTTCAGCAGCTCCAGCAGGGTCCCCCGTCGCTCCTCGGGGCCCCGTTCCCCTGCCTGGCCCTGGGAGAGCTGCTTCAGGAGCTCCCCGACCAGCTCCAGCTGTTCTGCAGGGCCCGCTGCAGGAGGAGGGCAAACATCAACAATATCAATTTGCCACATGGCAGATTTTAAATAAACAGTGTGTTACTTTGGTCATAATTTAACAAAAACACCATTTGTTAACAGGTCTGAGTGCTGCACTCAGTGTGTGACGGTGGGAAAAGTCTGAGGCTCAGATTTAAATCAACCAGAAGATAAACAGACGTAGAGATGAAGTCATCTATTTACTGCGCAGACATTTTGGTATTTCGATGCTCGTCAAGAGAAGCTTCATAAATTTGAACTTGTTTATCTTCTGGTTGATCTGGTTCTGTGTATCATCCTGACTGTCACCGTCGACATGATGGATTCTTTTCCTTATCTTTGAAGGAAGAGACAAATGTTAATATTTTAGTGACGCTCAGCGAATGTTCGTTTTGCTGTAAAACGGAGAAAAGGACTCGTCTTTACCTGGGAAGCTTTTGGGGTTCATGATCTTGTTTTCGCCACATTCTTGTCGGCAGCCTGCAAAGTTTAAAGACACAACATGACAAACTAAACTAAAAAAACCTTTCAGCTACTTCCTGACACAAAGAGCAACCACGGTCTCACCGTCTCGCTCCACAGCGTCCTCGTACAGCGCCTCCTTCAGGGCAGCTTTGTCCAGTGTGCTGATGCTGTCGGTGTAGTTGTACGGGTTGTAGTCTCTGAAGCGCGGGCCGGCGAAGGAACGCGGCGAAGGCGTGTTCAGCAGCGACGTCTTGTTGTCCAGGGCTGTGCGTCCCCCCCCCACGTCACCGTCTGAGGAGGCCCCGACTCCGGACTGAAGAACGACATCATCACAAGTTAACTTCACTTCCCTCCATTTGTTAAGAATGACCTACAGTGTAAAGGAATTATTTTATTTCATTTGACAGATTTCTTCATTTTTATGAACACTTTGCGTGTCTGTGTTTTAGGTTCTCCTCCCAACGCGCCTCAGTCCGTCGTCTGTTTGGTGGCACACAGACCCTGAATGGCTGCAAACTTTACTGTAAACTTTATTTTACATCTCAGGACATCTGCTGCCGGCTGCAACCAGACTCACACATGAAAGATACTAGTTTAATTTAATGTGTGTCTGAAAAGAAAAGGATTTCCATTCAACTGTGGAAACTTGTTTTCTCATTCTGCTGGTGTTGGACTGTTTTTGCCCTACCCTGAACATGAAGTAATTCACAGCTGTCTGGAGGTTTTCACGTCTCTTTATAAACTAAGCGTGGTCTTTCTCCTCACCAGGCCGTCCCTCTTGCCCTCTCGTCTCAGCGGCTCCATCAGGTCTTCTTGGCTGCGGAAGCTGAAGTTCTGGATGGCCTCAGTGACGCCGCGCAGGGAGCTGTAGATCTCCTCCGAGTTCAGGTTCTCACTGTCGTACTCCAGCATGCTGCGGCGAGGGGGAAACAGTCACATGAGAGCTGGTTCTGCTACAGCAGCTCACACTGTATCTGATGATGTTTGACTTTGTTGCTTGAACAAAAAGATCCCTGAAGAATCTTATAGAAGAAAACCTTTCATCTTGGAGATTTGTGGAAGAACAGTGAGGGTTCTTTAAGCCTTTTGGATGGAGTTCTCAGAGGAACCTATGTTATGTGGTGATCCAAGACTACTTCAGATAAGAGGTTCAGTCACTCCGTGGTCCTGGATCAGCACTGCTTTTTAAAGCTTGTGAATAAGGACCAAGGACACTTTCTTAGACATGGACCAAACTGAATCCTGACTGACTGTTTGGTAACTTTTCTTTATATTTCATTTCTGGATTTTAACACTCATTTTTTGGCTCCAAATATCAACAAAAAAGCTGTGACTTTACTAGACTTTATATTCATACTTTGATACCAAACTTTCAAGAACTCAAGAACAGTGCGGAAGTGGTTCAAAGGTGTGAAACACATTTTGTCCATGCCTAGGAAACAGGCAGCACTGTAGAGTCAGAGTCTGAGCCTGCAGTCACCTTTTTCTGTGCACCACGATGTATTACAGTGCAGTGCAGTGCACATGCATAGCCGTGCATGTTGACAAACGGACGCAGGTAGAGACAAACAGGTGAGTCAAGCACAGAGACACCGGTTACACATTTTCTCACCTGAGAGCTTCCAGCTGAGCGACAACAAAGCAAAGACAGAAACCAGACGAATGGACGGTGAAGGACAGTTTGAGCAGACGGAGCAGAAGTGACGACAGATGAGCCTGTCAGTTTTAGGGGTTTCACAGCATCACAGAATCAAGACCAAAAAACGTTATTTTTCTATTTTACCATATTATTTAATTTATCTTCACAGAGATAAATGTGACAGTTAATTGTTGTATTTAATTGGACTTTAGGTCATATCACCCAGCCCTACTGTGGAACCCCATAACAGGGAGGAGGAGGAGGAGGAGGAGGAGGAGGAGGAAAAGAGGGGTGGGGTTACCTGGGTGAGTAAGCTCGCCGCACTGCCTTGAGGGAGGAGTGGGCAGCGGGTGGAGGAAGAGGGGAGGGGAAGGGCGGAGGAGGAAACTTGGAGAGGCCGTCTGCGCTCCAACCCCACAGCCGACTGCAACCAGCAGCCGGGGAGGAAGAGGACGGGAGGGGAGGGGAGGAAGAGGAGGAGAGCAGCCCAGAGAGAAGATAGAGATGTAAGAAGAAGCACTGTTCTCAGTCAGTGTTAGTGCGGCCGGGTGGAGAACTGGCACCACAATCATGCTGGTTAACCTTTGATGTAGCTGCGCTGAAACAAGTGTTAGCACTAATAACACGATTATGATACTTTCTAAGGTGTCACGCATCGCTGCAAGTCGGATAAAATCAAACCCAGTTCTGAAATGGTTGTTTAAAACATCAGCGGTCGGTACTGAGACTGTGGATTCAAGGTGCAGTTACCTGGGAGAAAGCCCCCCATGGGAGCAGTTGGTGGGCGAGGTCAGCGGGCTGCTGCGGCTGCTGGGCTGCCGCGGAGGCGTCCGACCCGCCGTGTTACTGGGAGACGCCTGACAACAACACACGACTGTCTTTAGACACGCAACCAAACACCTGGAGACCACCTCTGAACTTAACATGTACTTTTTCTACAATAATCAATAAAAACGGTAGTTTCATATCACACTCCCAATCCCTTCCTGTGTAAGGTGAGTCTCTGTGTGTGTGTGTGTGTGTGTGTTACCATGCCGATGCCGCTGTTGGCGCTGGCGTTCCTCAGGTGGTTGTGCAGCAGCTTGGTGGTCCCGTCCTGGAAGGTTTTGGGCAGAGCGCCCAGCAGCATGGTGAACTCCGGTGTGTTCAGCTCAAACAGGGCAATTAGCACCACCTGGGCTGCCTGCACACACACACACACAGTGTCACTTTAATGCTCACTAAAAGCTCCTCCTGAATCCAGTACAAAGCGCTCGGTCTCTGCTGCTGCCATGAGCTGAGATATTTTGTCGCTCTGAGCACGACAACTGTAAACTTCTAAGTGCTGTTGAGGATATTAATGCCTCCTTAGACATTTTCTCTACTTCAGAGCGCTAAAAATAATTTCACCTGACTTATTTCAACAATTTCTAGTGCAGCAATCCTCCAGCTCCAGTCAGACAGGATTCATATTACAGGGTAGGTAGGTAATAAAATATCTGTCCTGCTCCACAATTATTAAACTCGTTATTCCAGACGGCAGTTTAGCCACTGGAAAATTACAGGAGCCGGCTCTGTATACAAGGATAATCCGCTGAAAAACAATGTTATGTTATGTCAAGCAGCACATTTGTTGCAGTGAACATGCAGAACGTCCATTCAAATCATTCAAAAAAAAAAAAAAGTTAAGCAAAAGCTGGAGCGAGCGGTTTCCACTCCAACTCTTCTTCTTCAAGATAATTCTAATGTATCGAGGTTTACAGGCAAAAGTTAAAAGCAAACTGCAAAATAAAAATCATGCAGAACTTGCTGGAAAAGAAACGTCATGTTTGTTATGTTTAGTTGAGTTGGCACAGTTAGTGTCAGAGTTAAAACTGCACAGACGAAACTCAGCATCCCCAGCAACTCATGCACAAACTGTACAAACGTTTAAAACTGAATCATCTGCTGTCCATTTTCCTGATTAAGTTTACCGTATATGAAACCGTAACATGATTTAGGAGCAGTTAGTGTTGAAAAGCCTTCACACAACCCGCCCACTGTCGGACAGACGGACAGCTGCTCCCTGGGCTGGGTTAGAGGAGGTCATGTACTCTGCTCATGCTGTTGGATGGAGATTCTACCTGCTTGCACCTCTCCTCCAGGTTGCCCTCTCCAGGCAGAGAGGCCACGGTGCTGGGCCGGCCTGAGAAATCCTCCCCTGCCCAGTTATGAAGGGTCTGGGGGTGTGGTGGACGACAAATGGCGAGTGGAAAACAAAATCAAGACGTGAAAACAAAAAAAATGAAACAAAGAACAACCAGGAGAAACACTACAGTGAAATGAAAGAGGAGGCTGTGTTCTGAGGGAAGGGGAAGGTGGCTCTGAAACGCCCCGCCCTCCTACCTTACGGACATCGGAGCTCTTGGGCTCGGTGGTCCAGGTGATGATGCGTGAGACCGCGAGGCGCGTCTCGCTGGAGTTGACGAAGTCGGCCGGGTCCATCTGGCGTGCGAGTGCCTCGATGTAGCGCAGGATGGCCACCTTCACCTTCAGGTTGGGCGTCTGCGTCTGATCCACGATGAAACGCATCAGGATGTTGAACTGCTGCTCATGCGGGAAGGACTCTCTGCAGAGAAAGACGCAGCGCTGAAGACACATTTTAATTGATCTGTATCAGCTTTATTAATCCTGATTTACAGACTCTTAATAAAACATCATACCATCTGTGGAAGAACAACCCTGCCAGGAGCTCAACTTGAACATTATCTGGGCTTCATTTTGCCTGAACTACAACCTTTTGAGCCTTTAATTAGTGTTTTTCAAGTTTTGGAACATGCATGTTAATTTTTCATCTTCGCCACACTCGTCTCTCTCTCGTTCTCTCGGTGATATGAAGCCACAGAGCTTCTATCAACTCCATGGAGCACAGAAGCAGGTACATGGATTTAGCGACAAGAAAAAGGCTTTCTAAAGGCGTCCTGGGATTAAGGAGCTGTTTGAAACACTTTCCTCTTCTTCGTGATTAAAAGGTGGATCACGGACACACGGCGTACAGCTGACATAAATAAGTCAGTGGAAACAGTCACCTGTTTTGTAATAAATATAATAAAATATTTGAAAAAAGTTGACCTATATGGTCAGATCAAACAGTATGCCCGTGTTCCTAAAATTCCTTTTAGACCTTGAATTTCAAAAACCAAAATTAAATCAGAAACTAAAAGCTGCTTCGATGGGAGGTGGAAAAACATCTGTAGGACACCACCTCAAAGTGGAACTATGATTCAGAAGTTATTCTTCATGGTGTTTATAAGAAGTATTTATGATATTTAACAGCTTGTTTATTTGGGAAAAAAAGCAGAAATGCAAACTATTCAATTGTTAAGAACAGCATAACTTAATAAAACTGGCTGGTTTTCCTGCATTTGAAGTGTGCACTGTGCAAATGAAGCCCAGCTGCCCACCTGGTGACGTCCAGGGCCTTCTGGACTTTGGCCTGGACGGAGCCCAACAGGTCGGCCCCCATCTTCTTCAGCAGCTGAGTGAGCAGAACAAAGAGCCAGTCCTGCAGGTCCTCCCTATGCAGCGTGATGAAGTCCACCAGAGTCTCCAGGAACATGCTGAAGACCTGAGAGAGGGAGGAAGAGGAGGAGGAGGAGGAGGAGAGGGAAGACATCAGACAGGTGGAACAGGATAATGATGAAGAAAAGGAAAGAAGGTGTAAACACACAGTGCTGTTGTTATAGTGAGCAGCTGGTTTGTTCAGAAGGTGAGTCAACACTTACTCTCTGGTTGTTAGAGTCCACAGCAGCGAGGAGGCATGCAACAAAAAAACACACTCTGTTAGTTTGTCCTGACGTTAGTTCTGACACGACAGCAGAGAATCCAATCCTGCTGTCACTGTCCTACCAGGCAAGGAGACTTAATATTGATTATGGGATGGTTTCCCTCCCGGGCTGTCTCTCACCTTGCTGTGAGGGTCTGCAAACATCCTGGTGAAGATCTCACAGAGCCTCTTCAGCTCCACACGGCTGGCAGAGAAAACAAGCAGCAGATTTATCATTTAATGCCATCATCATAATACATCGCTAATGTTCCCTGGGCTCTGTGAGGAGTTTAAAACTACAAACACACAGATCTGTATCAGCTACATTCATCATCCGTTGCTGCAGCAAAGATGTTCAAGGCTCTTCTGTCTTAGCTTGAGCTTCTTCTACATTACAAAGTGGATCACAAGGTGTACAGTTACTTACCGAGTGGAGTCTAAACTATGTATATATAAATAAAGATATATACAGCATAAGACAAAGTATTTACACACAGTACTTTCATCTGCCCCCATTTAAAATCTGTCACCCCCTTCTTAAAACATCCAGACATTTTAGGACTCATTCACACCTTGAATTCCAAAACCAAAAGGAGATGTTTCAGGACTTTTTAAGCATTTGCAGAAAACCATGTGCACAACATAACAAAAATTAGTTAACAACTCCACACTGAAGACATTATTATATTATATTTTTCTCGGATATAGTAAACCCATCAGCTACGTTTTAACTTCTACTAATTTTAACTTTACAGACACAATAGGAAACACATTTCAGGTGTATAAAACATTTTAAGATGATTCTATGGATTATTTATTCTCTTGTTTTATAGTATAGTGTAGTAAAACTGGGATTCTTGCACTGAAAGTTAAAGAAATGCTGAGCAAATACAGGGTATATTACAGAAATTGACTCTGAAGTCTGTTTTTACGTTTTTCTCCACACAGCTCCTCACACCCACCTGAGCATCCTCTGGCTCTTGAGCAGGTTCTGCAGACCCAGCAGTCCCTCCTTTCTCTCAGACCAGTTGCCGCTGGCGCAGTGGTTCAGCACCTCGGCCACGTCCTCGGTCTGACGCAGGTAGTGCGGCGCCATGCCGCCATTGCGCGAGCTGTACGAGCGCTCGGAGCAGGCGCTGGAGGCGTCGCTGTTGGCGTCGTCGTCCGAGTATATTCCCGGAGACTCGAAGCGTCGCCTCACCGGCCTCCGCTGAGCGGAAGAAGAGATGACAGGGGGGTTTACAGACTGAAAAGTAACATCTATTTAGCAGTCATGCCTTCAGAAGTAAAGTCTAGATCTACGGCTTTGAGGAGATCTAGCATGCAGCTACAGAGTCATGCAGGTGTCTGATGATGTGATGTGGATGAGGTTATTTCATGCTGGGTGGAAGCGCTGAACACTGGACTTCCTTCACCTCACGTCACTTCAGGTTAACATGCTGCCTTGATGAGACAAACTAGCCACTTTTACCAAACTAAGAGTCAGTGAACCAGACCGATGAATAACTGTGACACAGTTACAGCTGTAGTCTCATAGGATAATGTTAGAGAAACCTTTAGCAGCTGTCGGGATTAGACAGACTATCCTGTAAGAGGAAAATCAATAGATTTCTGCCACTGCCTTCAGTCAGAGTTTCCCAACCTGCTCACTCCTCCATGTTTGGAATAGAAAGGTCAATGTTTAATGCTCATGCTCTGCATGCAGGGACAGGATGGTTCAACTCTGTGTCAGATGAGGTTTATTTGTACCTTAGTCCTCGAGTCTCCTAAGAGCTGAAATATACAAAGTCCAGGAAGAAAGAGGACAGAGGAAGTTACTGCAGGACTGTCTGAGCTTGAATAGCAACAGCATTATTTCATATTAAAGGATCAGGCTGGCGTTAGTCTATATTTCAATAGTTCAATGTTTTTATTGCCACTTTTGTAACCAATTTTTACATTCTGCACAAAACAGAGTTACACAATTTTTGGAGAAGTGTTTTATAGCACCCTCTTTCTATTTAATCCAAGTTTTTCCATTTAGAAATTTTTTGAAATGATCTGAACATTATGTCTTTTAAAATGTTAGCAGCTAGACAACGTAGACAAGTTTGTCTGGAAAATACAAAAAGTATATGAACATATAGAGATAAAGTAGATGTACAGCTGTATAAAAAGGGCTATAAAACATATTTTTTACCACTTCCGTTCTCACCAGAGCGTCAGCGACCGCGGCCTCGACGTCGGTGCCGGTGTTGAGGATTCTCATGGCGTTGACGGAGGCTGAGATCCGAGCTTGATGGGACAGCCGTTCTGAAAGAGAAAAGGTCGAAACTCTTCACTTTCAAATATCTTCCTTATATTGAGTTACACAGACTAGGACCAGAACCAGTTAAATTCAAAGATGGATTTTCTAACTTCATTGTTTAGGTTGGGCTTCTATCACTGAGCATTTACAGTATTATTAAACATATATATTTCCAATTGATAGCATCTAGTTTCAAAAGTACATTCATTTAGTTTTGGACAATTTCTCAGGTGTCAATTAATTTTGGCAGGTGGCACCGTGACGTGTACATCAGCCCAACCCAAAGCAAACAGCACAGAACGCTGCAGCAGTTTTTGGTGATGAGAAGAAACAAATCTTAACAGAGAGAGCAGCCAACACAATCTTCAGTCAACAAAAATAAATACAAAGTACAAAAAGAGATCAAGTGAATCAGCAAAATAACACAAATCAGTCACACTGCATAAAAACCATCATCATGAAGCTGCAAAATAAAAGTTTAAAAAATCTGCATCGCAAAAAAAAAAAAGAACAACTTTGGTCGAAGCAAAGTAAAACCATCATAGCAGCATGTAGTCTTTCTGTAAACTGGTGTTTAGTATCGCCCCCTGTGGGTGAATCTATAGTACAAGTTCTGTCTGCTCAGCTCAGATAAACTCAGATAAACTCAGATAAACTCAAAAGCTGCAGACAAAATGAAACAGTATTTGGCTGGTGATTATTTCCCACTGAGCCAAGACGTGGACCATGCAGGGAGAGGCTTCACGAAGCAGGATAACTCAGTTAGCCAGGTATCTGAATCCAGACCAGGATGAGGTAAAACCCCGCAGGGTCGTTTGTGATGCAGAAACAGAAAGCTTTGTTAATGTATCTGGCTGACTGAGTGGATCTGCTTCCTGAGAAGACCTCACTGGTCACCTGAGTAGCACTCTGCAGAGGACAGGGCGCTGGTGGAGCGGGAGTGACGGCGAGTCGCTGGAGGAGGACGTAGAGGAGTTAGAGGAGACCAGGAGGTAAACCTGCTATTGTTACAGATGCGTTGACTGATGAACCGACACCTGCCTTATTATCATTACGACCACGTAAAAGACAACTTCAGATTAAGTCATTCTGCATCAGCTCTTTACATCTTTGCACGTACTTCATTAGAAGATTAGTACAGACAAGAATGTGGAAATTTAAATACAGAGCATGCAGAGAACCAGTCAGGAAGAACAGTGATCTACAGGCAGACAGGTGTGCAGGGTAAGAAGGGAAGTAAAGGTTGTTTGGCTCCTAAAAGAAGCTGTCAAACACACAAAAGAGAGGAGGCTCTGGGGGGTCTTCAGTACCATACTCACCCAGGGGGGAGAAACCCCTGGCGGGGCTGGTGTCGCGGCTGCTCTCGCGACTGGTTTCGCGGCTGCAGCCCTGACTCATGCTCGGCCGGGGGATCCGGCTCCGGGCTAGAGGAGCGTGGCAGAGAGACAGGCAGACAGAGAGACAGACAAAGAGACAGACAGACAGCAGCGCAGGGGGAGAGTTTAGCTCGTAGCACATCCAGCCAGACACCGACACACCTGAAGCTCTGCAGAGATGGTTAGTCAGGCCGGAGAGAAGGAGAGTAAGACTCAGGAAGGCTGCAGGTTCAGTGTTAGTGTAGGAAAAGGAACAGGAACCAGGACTACTGTTTGTCTTGTGGGGCGTGCATGCAAAACAAGATCAATCAGTCTTTCAACTCACTTCTGAGGTATTTGATCCAAAGATTCCCTTTAACCAGCAACTCTTATTTCACCTTTACCGGCTCTTCTTCTTCTGCAGTTTCTATCTTTAAATATTCTGTTGTTTTTTTCAGACCTCAATTTCAAGACTACATTTGTGGACTTGGACGTGGACTTTGTGGTCTGTATAAGCCTCTAGCTCTAGATCAATCAACCAATGGTGCATCTGCACAGACTGTGGTCAGAAACAGACTTTTAAAAACAAACTGGATTTGCTTGATTTTGTGTTAATTTTAATACGTTATAGTTTTCCCTTTTTACTGTATACTGTATATATATACTGGTATAATAACCCTGACAACATTTAAATATTCTGGGTTTCAACTGACATGTTTGTTGTACAGTTATGGTCTAATACTGTTTCAAGGGCTCAATCTCCCAGACATAAATTAGGTCAAACCTGAAGATATTAGATAGTAATATAGGATTTCAGTTTCAGTTTTTGTTATAGGCACCTGATTGCAAATGTCACACTCCTTAAAATATAACAGTGAATCAGGTAGAAAACCTTTTTTATCCATACTGTTCAGTCTTACAGACTTTTGTTTTAGAAGACTGTTACTATGAGATGAATCTGGTCTTGTGGGTGAACACCGTCCTTACCCGTGCCGGATCTGGTGGGGCTGGTCTCTCGGCTGCAGCCGTGGCTGCGGTGACCTCGGGGCCGGCTCTTGTCGGTCAGGCTGGTGGAGGTGCTGTTGGCGGCCGCGGCGGCAGTGGTGGCGGCGGTGCCCATGGTCGGCCTCGGGATCCGGCCGTAGGTGGCGCTCAGCAGTCGGCCGGGAGAACCCGACCTACTGCCGGCTGAAACACACAGATGTACTTTAGTGAATAATTTTGATATCAGTACAGAAGCTCATGAGAATAACATGACAATCTTTAGACACGAGAAGCAGAAGCGACTCACGTTGAGACTGCGAGACGACTTTCCCTCGGCTCCGTCCCCGGCTGTCTGTCACACACGGGCTGTTTCCTGAACTGGTCCTCCTGGTTCGTACTCGACCTGGAGAGGCAGAGGACAGAAAAACAGTGCTCAGCATCTTTATACTCACATCAAAGTTACAGCATGCTGAATGTGAGGGCTGCTGCTGGTTTTCAAGTTGACATTTTCTACACTTGTGTCATGCAGAAACACACTGAGATCGTAAGGAGGGAAACATGACAGAAGAGACAAAACAGGGAATAGTGAGAGATGAAAGACAGAGGACTGACACTTAATCCTAAAACTCATTTCTCATAAAAAGATTCCCCGACGTGTAGTTCCATTTATGAGGAGTAGGGAATATAAATAACTAGAAAAACAGTGGAATTAAATGGTGGAAAAGTTAATTTGTACCACAGCAAGACAATCTTGCAAGCATTCGTCTCTTTATTTGTTGCTCCAAACTGTAGAACAATTTGGAAAATTCGCCACCGACCCTTTTACACATAAACTAACACCTGAAGTTCCTTCATCAAGAGACGAGCAGTCCAGTCCTGCAGCTATGGCTGAGTCAAACCTGTTTCCATCAGGCCAGTGAAACAAACCGCACTCATGACAGTCAAACAGGAACACTGTGATGTTAAATCAGCAACATTTGCAACTTTGAAATGGGAATTTACAGTTGGGAAAAATACTACAGCTCCGTCTTTGCAACTCTGTTTCATCCAGACCTTTGTGAATTTGAAGAGCTGAATATTTCACTCACCTGTACTCTTATTTCTACGTTTTCAACCAGCATTGTTCTACAGACTGCACGTTACAGTGCACCATGCGTAGACAGTCCATGCATTGACAGTTCCATCACAGATGACCACCATTACAGTACTGATGGGGGTAAAACACACACCGAGGAGCATCATTCCCCCGTCCACACATAGAAAAACACACACACACAGCTTACCGTCTGCATTAACAGACGACGAGCCGTCTGACAGGTGGGCGAGCCCAGGAGAGACACAACAGGGGTCAGGGGTCAAGAGGTTAAGCTTTAGATATGCTTGACAAAGAGGTGAGTGGGTGGGGGGTGGGGGGCAGCTGGGACACAGCAAATTAGATTTGGACAGTGAGCGTGTCGTCTGATTAGATCATCAGGTCTCCGAATATTTTATTACTTGGTGGAAATCCATTAAGAGGCTGCATGTAGAGAAAGAAGTGCTACTCCAGCACACTTTTTGATCTACAAGATTTTAAAAAATCCTGGGCTAAGAGTGTGCAGCATTAAAACTCATAGTTCAAAGGTGAGTTAATATCACAGAATAAAGCGTGAAAGATATTACTAGATAGATATTATTCTGCATGAATTTGTCGACATTCAACTTCTGTCGTCCATCGTTTAGTTTGGAAAATGATCCCTGACCAGATTGTCTGTATTAAACAGTATTGATTGTGTGATTTGTTTCTGTCCATGTTGTTATGTCTTTAAGCTTTGATTTACAAGATTTCAAGACCACCAAATGTCAAGACCACAGCCTCCATCGGTTTATACCAAGGCAGGAAAATGAATCTGACAGTGAGACATGGATGTCTAAAAAGCGAAGTGGTCTGTCTTACCCAGTGAAGCGTAGGATCCGGGGGGAAGGGCCGAGGCTGAGCTGAAGGGCGAAGCCGGTGAGGTCACGGCGGAGGGCACGGCTGGCATCCTGGTGCGGGCGGAGGCGGTGGCTGCCGCGTTGACGTCCACGTCGCTGCGAGAGCGCTGGAGGGAGCCTGGGGAGGAGGCTGCAGCAGGCGTCCTGGTGGGGGCGGCTTTGGCTGGAGGAGGTCCACAGACACACTTTTAAATATTTACTTTTAAATTTGTGTTTTCTTAGCCTTTATACACGATAGCCATCATTCATAAACTATCCATGCTCACCGGGTGGTTGGCAATCTTTTTAGAGGCTTTTAAGGTGGAAAAAACAACGTCAGGTGGGTGTAAGCTAAAAAAAATCATGATTTATCCCAACAGAGAGAGAGGTGCTGCCACTGGAGGCTGGAAGATATGTAAATGAGAATTGCTAGTATTGCTGCAATATACAGCAGCACTCCAATCAGTGAGGAGAAAGAAATCTGGCGGCATCATTGATTTGACAAGTTTTGTCTTGACTTTAATGGGAGACCCACCTCACATCAACTGTTTTCCACCTTAAAAGTCGCTGAGAAGATGTCTACCACCTGCTGAGTTTGCATTTTTAACATTCCTTCCGGACTTTATGACGCCTGACTAACTGAAACGTCCAGCTTCAGTGAGACGGCTGTCCAGGACCGTGATAGTCGGTATGCTGGTCCTGGATCAGGGCTAGTGTTTTCATTTATATATAGATGTAGCATGCTGTGAATGAAGTAAAGAACAAAGTGACGTGTCCTCACATCTCGTTGTGCCGCTTCCAAAGCTGTTTTTTACAGCCTGCGGTCGACTGCGGAGACAAAGAGACAGATATCCACCGTTAAAACAAAAACAGAAAGGTAGCATATTCTCTACTACTGTAAGTAAAAATAGTTTGTAACAAAATATTTAAAGTATTGTTCATCATCACTTGTCTTTATAAAGAGTTGTGACTGATTCAGACACAATCACACATGCTGTAGAATAATGTGACACAAAAGCATCAATACAGAGCTTTTTAGCGAGACATAAATGGCACAAAGATCAATGCCGAGCTCCGACAGAGAGAATATATTAACACGGTTCACAAGAGCCGACACACAGAGAGGAGACGCAGTGGAAAAGGAAACTAGGAAGACATGAAATCTTATTTTATGATCAGTGGTGAGTGTGAGTGTGTGTGTGTTGTTAGCAGTGCTTATAAACGTTAGGATTTATGGACAAAAGCTACTTCAATCAATACATTTTAAAAGAGGACATCTGTAATTTAATACTGCACTTCCATAACGTTGGGGGACTCATAAGAGAGATGAAAAGAAATGGTAAAACTCGAAGCAGCACTGGTGCACTGCTGCTTTAACTGGTGTCGTTTCTATTCAGCCACAGTCCACGACGCCAGCGACAGATCAATAATCAGTAGAGCAGGAGACATAATCAATCTGCCTCAGGTGTCAAAGTTATCTCTACACCTAATCAGTCAGTCTTACCAAACTTTAGGCTGACTGATGGATGTCAGGATCAGATACTATTTGTACTATTAAAACCTTCTTATGTTTCCCAGTTAATCAATAAATCGATGGATCAGAGAGGAAGAAGCGTCTCACTTGAGGCTCTCCTGGGAGGACGAGGAGGAGCGGTCCGAGGCGGGCAGCGACACCTGACTGTCCCCGCTCTTCAGGTGAGCCTGCAGAGCTTTCTGATAGGACGAATCCAGGCCCTGGAACAGCTGCTCCGCCTCCCGCCTGAAGTGACCGTGGAAACTCCAGTAACACCTGCAACGGCAAGCCAGAGGACTAAAAAGCAAACATCAGGACCCTTGTGGTTCAGGATGGTCTTACATCTTAATATTCTGCTTCTCATTTTCATTTTTCATTTTTTATTTCGACGTTTACGTTTCTGGACTCCAAAGCTGCAGCTGCAATAAACTGTGATACGAGGACATTTACATGTGTAAGAGTGTATTGTGCAGCCCTCTATAACGTGCTGGATCAATAGTAAAACAGATGGGACTTACTTTCTGGCCACAGAGCGAGCCTCTGCGTCTGCATCATGGATCCCTTTCTTTATAGTCTCAGTTAAAACCGTTCCGTGTCTACGAGGAGGGAGGAAACAGGAAAATTAAATAAAATGTTGATTTAACAGTGGTGCGTATGAGGAGACAGATCAACACACACTGAGAGAAAAAACAAACATCAAAGGTTTGTAACGCAGAGCAGGTGAGTGAATTATTAATATCATCGCGTAATGTGATGCGTTACTTGATTCCTGTGGGGAACTCCTCTTTTCTCCTCCGACTTTCACTGTTACGGCAGAGGCCAGATAAAGAAAAAAGGCTGTCGCCACCCCGAGTCAGAGATCTACTACAGACATAAAATACTAACACTAATGAAATCAATTCAGCGTTTAAGAACATCTGGTTTCACTGCAACAAACAGCTGCAAATATGTCACACAATAAAAATACTGAGTAAGCATCTTAGAATAACGCCCGAATAATAAAGTCGGAGTAACGGGAGGTTTTCCTGTTCTTCCCATCCTGCTGATGGAAGACACTTAATCCCAGTCTACATCTTGTTTAGAACGCAAGGCTTTTTAATTACATCTGGTTTGGCCCTTATTATAAGTATATAACAAAAAGGTATTAAGGTTCAATATTCATCCCTAATTTTTATAAACTTGTATTTGTGTCACAGTGTTTCTAATTCTTTATTCCTTTTTTTTTCTAAAATTAAGAGTGATTTGTACTTTGGTGATGTACAGAATCTGTATCTCTCTCTCACACTCACACACACACAGACTGACTGATCGATGAGAACCAGAGAGCTCCCCTGGTATGGGGGGGTCAGCTCGGGTTTCTCCCTGGCGGCGGCAGGAAGCAGCCAGGCGGAAACACAATGAGGCTTTTGGAGGCAGACAGAGATCCCCCCCGCCTGGCATCGCCATGGAAACTGCTGAGATAGACCTTGACCCGGCTGTGTGTCGGTGTCACATTTCCTGACAAAGTAGCGTGGAGTACTTAAAGCCATTCACAAGCCACCGTCGCCATTTTGACTTCATACTTCAGAATATCTGCCTTTCCATGCTGACAGTAAACACTCACTACAGAGCTGATTCGGATCCACCGGCTCTGCAGTTTCCATGCTGGACGGTTAACTGGGAACCAACTTTAGGTTAATGAACCAGACCATAATATTTTCAGCATGAAACAGCAGCTCTTTTGCTCACCTCTCCAGAGAGCTCGTCTGCCATTCCTGCAGCAGCAGGTCCAAGAACTCGTAGCAGCGCCTGCAGAAGAAAAACATCAGCATAAAACACAATAAAAGAGAAAGAGAAATACATGAATAAAATGAAATAAAGTATGTGAGTCTCTCACCTTCTGACAGCCACAGATTTGGAGGTACAGTTGCTGGTGATGATGGGGATGAGACGTGGGTAGTGTGTGTGCTGCAAAACACAACAAACTGGTGTCAAACATTCAATCTACCTAAAATCTCTCTTTCTTTAAACACAACAATGTCTTTCTCGACAAGCCCGACGTAAAAGTTCCCGCTGTGCAGTATGAAGCCTTTTCTTCGTCATTTGTTCAGTCTTTTCTTTTTGACATTAAATATGATTTGCGGGACAAAATCCCTCTTGTCTGTGAAAGTTATAACTTGATTCTAATGCTGCCTCCTCGTGAACATGCTCAGTTCTGGGAGTCGGTTAAATCAGGACAGGAAGCTGCTTTTATTTCCCATAACAGAGGCCACATGCAGGAATGTAAAAGTGATGGCTTCTGACTTGCTGAAATGTCACTCAGCACATAGTGAGGCGTGTAGGAGTCTTTATGCTTTCACAGTATCCCAATAAACAGACATCATGTAAGTAAAGCTGCCGCGTACTTTGATGATGAGGCGGATGGCGGCCATGCCGGAGGTGGCCATGATTTTGGCACTGTTGGGGACCAGGTTGAGGAGGATCGGCATGATGGCCTCTGCCGCGTGGTCGAAGCAACTGCCGAGCACCAACGACAGGTGGCTGGTGACAGGAGAGCAGAGCAGACACTGTATTATACACACCAACAAGAAGCAGCGGAGCAGGAGGAAAATGTACTGTTCCTTTAAAATACTGATTTTGATCAATCATGCAAGACAAGAAAATATTTTAGAGCACTATAAAGCATTAAAAAGGCAGTGGAGATATATATATATATATATATATATATATATATATATATAAAAAAAGAAAATATGCGGCATTCCTCAAACCTTTCTGGCAGCATGGCATACTAAATATGACTAAATATTCTCTTATTGTGTTGCAGCAGATCTGAAGGGAAGCTGTGCACACAAACTAAAGAGCTGTGACCTCCAGACAGTCTCACCCCAGAGTGATGCAGGCCTCTCTCACCACCTGAGAGCGGAGGTCCTTTGCGGACAGTTTGAACGCTGCCTCCATGAGCCGCAGCTGCTGCGGAAACCCATCGAACTCCGCGGCGCCGGCCAGGAGCAGCGAACGCAGCTTCTTCAGCTGGAGAAAAGAAACAACGATCAACAAACGCGTGTTCACCTAGCTGATCCTGAAAGTGAGACGACAGAGAGGTCAGGGTGTCTTACAGCTGCCACTCTGAGCTCCCAGTCCTTCTTATCATCTGACAGCACGTCTCGAATCTTCGTCATGGCCTCCTCCACCTCCCTGTTAGAGAAGATCTGGTGGAGCGCAGGAAAGGAATGAAGAAGGAGAGGAGAAGTTATTCTGCTTGCACTGTATGGAGGCTGGAAAAGCCACATTATATATTAAAAATCAAGACTCCAAACCTGCACTGTGGGAACGTCCTCAAAGGCCTGGATGAAGTCCTCCTCATCCACAGCTCCAGCACTGGACCCATCCTTCCCTGCAGACAACACCAGGGGGACTTCATTATCTTATGAAATATCCTTCCTTTTCATACTGTTTCTCTATAAATGATCTGAATGATGGACTGGATTTATAAGATAAATGATCCAATCCCAAACCAAAAGGCTTTTCAATGTGCCTATTATTTACACACACACTCTTCATCATACACCCGCACACCAATGGCAGCAAGCTGTGTAGCCCGCTGAAGGCGTCGGCTCTGACCTGCAGACTTGCTGGAGGCGGGGCGTCGAAACGAACCCATGTTCACCGGCTTCCTCCCGGACAGCGAGGCTCCTTTGGACGAGGATGTGGAGCGGCCGCCGTCCACCGAGTCATCATCCTCAAAGTTTTTGTCTGGAGGAGGAAGAGCAGGAAAGAGAGACAGAGGGCTTCTGGTCACATGACTAAACAACGAGTCTTCAGTAAACTCAAGCAGCACAAAGGAACTTCCACCGCGGAGCATCCCAGCAATGCGGAGCAGGCGGGTGGACTCGGACATTTCTGCATTTTAACTTTTAGCCGACGTTCAGCTGACACTGACACGGAGGACATAACTCACATTCCTACATCACCAACATAACGATGGCGAGGAGCGCGAAGGTCAGAGACACAATGGCCTGAACAATAAGTCCTGTGTTCGCAGTAAGAAGCCCAGAGTGACCACAGGACAACACAGTAACCAAAAGGACGAGTTCTGACAAATTGCCCATACTTGTGTTTTGTGTGCATAACAACAAGTATCAGTCATGAACATATGGCTGCAAGTTTATCCTCTTAATCAATCAATCTGCCGATTAGATTGTCCTCAAAATGTCACAAACTAGTGAAAAATGACCATTACAAGTTTTTTAAAGCACATGTTCAGTTTACTGTCACACAAGACAAAGAAAAGCAACAAAGCCTCACAACTGAGAAGCTGGGACTGGGGAATATTTAATTAATTTAATGTCAGAATCCACATTTAGTCTACAGAACACATGTTCAGGACCAGACCCCTGAATAATCTGCAGCCCACCGACAACACATTCATTTGCTGGTTGAAACAGCTTCGTGTGTTGACTGATGAGTTGATCTGTGAACATTGTTGACAGATGGATCTGTTGGATACCATCTAATGTGGACGCCCTGTGGAAATGTCTCCTGTGCTGGACAACCGAGAGCCACGTGAGTCCCCCCTCAGCACGGGAATCTGCACGGCTAGCAATCAATCCTCTTTCATTATTAAAAGTTTACACACACACACACACACACACAGCAGCAGGGCACTCAGCCAGCATATCAGTCATGTGCCATCAGGTTGCAGTTTTTCCTCCTTGCAGGTTCAGAGCGCGATGCAACAACTCTCAATACCAACACAAGGTGACTGTTACTGTGACTGTGTGTGTGACTGTGTGTGTGTGTGTGTGTGTGTGGAGGAGAAAGAGGAAATCCCTTTAAAAATCCAAGATGTGTATTCAAATATCCAAAACAAACGTTTCTGAAACTGGTAAAACTGATCAAATGAATATTAGAATTGATCTGCTGCTTCGGTGTGGATCAAACTGCATCACATGTGTTCCTCTGGCCCAATCCCCCTGTTGAGGATCAATGGATTTAATCTTATCATGGGCTAGCTGAGAGGGGTGTCACTATCAGATATTTACTGTGATGCTAAAAATCAATGTAAAAGCCACATGTTACATTTAATACAAGGAAAGAAAACCTGTGTTATCTGCTGCTAAAGACGATTGCTGTAACATTTCTAAAATTCTTGCAAACAGTAAAAATTAGTAGCTGGAACACAGATCTTGTTGGACCAGGACCTGGACCTGCAAGTTTAACAGGTCAATGAACAAGTAGTTCTGCTGGTGTGCAGCAGAACGTCTGACAAAAAGGAAAAGACTCATGAAATCTGCACAGAATTCATATGGACAAGGACCAGAATAACAGATTTCAACACGTGTCAGAAATATAATTTACAAGACAAACTTATAACAAAAGTATCTGAATACAAATCAATCAAGCCAGAACAGGCCACAAAATCAAGCTATTCAGTTCAACTTTAACCTTGATAGCTTTAACTTTCATGCAGCAACTAATCTGTCTTCTTATATCCGCAACAGGTCAGAAGAAAAAGTTCACTCGTCATGAAAATAAAACACCAGAGGACAACGTAACATAAAACTAACGCTCCACAGCAGACAGACTCCGTTCTGCTTCCTGACCTTAACTTTGAGACTCAGAGACGGACAACCAGGCTGCATCACGTCCTGCGTTCTGTCCACACAACAATTCAGCTGCGAGCAGGCCAAGACATCGTCCTGCTGTGTTTACATTCAAGACACCGCAGACGCATTCCTCCTGGATTTACAGCTGTCGTCACACCACTCCTCCTCCTCCCTTCTCTCGCCATTCAACTCCTGTCGCCTGCGTTCATCAGTGATTACAACCTGCACTATTCAAGCTCCGTCCAAAGCTTCCCTGCATGCAGAGGAAGAGCAGCAGCTTACAGGAGCAAATCCGCCTGCAGACCAGTTTCCTCAGCATGCCGGCAGACAGACAGACAGACAGTCAGACAGACAGTCAGGTGGTCCTCCAGTCCTCTGTGGTCCTCACATCTTTCACCCAGCTGAGGAGAGAGAAAAGGGGAGGAAGGAGGGGAGTCCAACCGCTAGCCTCCCCCCTCCCCTGTCAGGGAGCATGTGCTTCGATAGGATCTTCCTCTCCGTCTTCGTCCTCTAGTTCACTTCAGCAAACACACACACACACACACACACACTGTCAGGAGCAGGGTGGAGGAAGTGGAAGGGAGGGGATGGAGAGAAACAAGGAGGAGGAGGGGGTGGGAGTGGACCAATGGGAGGAGGAGGGAGGGGTCGGTCAGGGAGCTGGTGGGTGGAGTCAGAGATGAGGGACAGCTACGGTGTCATCATGACTCAGGAGACGGGGAGGAGGGGTGGAGGCAGGAAGCTGGTCCTCTGACAGCCTCCACCCGCGTTCATCCGTCAGCCTGCAGCAGCTGGAGGGTTTCCATCACAGCAAGGTCAACGTGTGAGATGAAGAATAA
This sequence comes from Macquaria australasica, assembly GCA_005408345.1. NCBI lineage: Eukaryota > Metazoa > Chordata > Actinopteri > Centrarchiformes > Percichthyidae > Macquaria > Macquaria australasica. The sequence goes on along the minus strand of SEMN01000361.1, from coordinate 310,158 downwards.
CTCGTCTTCAGTCTGCACAGACTGACGCAGTTTTATACTAATTAAACATAAAATAACTTTCATGTAAAGGAATTATTTCTTGTATTATTTTTATATAAATGATAATTTTCTGTCTTCTGTCTTTTCTGTTTTAACTTTGGAGCCGATACCTGATACGTTTCAGTATTGGTAAAGAAAACGTTTTTTAATATCTTTAATTTGTTTTCACTGGCTAATTAGAAAATACTCCTTTATTCATTAAGAACATTTGCTGAAAAAAGTATTCAGTATTTCTAACAATGAGCTTCACATTTCATAATAATATTGTTCTTTTGTATTACTATTATTTAGAAATGAGTAGCTGCCAGTGTCAGTCTCTGTCGACATGGAGGATGCAGTAATGGTTGCTAAGAGCATTTTCACATCGCTTTAAGAAATGTGACGATTTAAGAGTTAAAACGAGCGATTCAGAGTTCTGGAAGCAGCCAAAGAGAAGACGAATACTGAGTGAACTTATCTGCCTGTAAGTGTTTAATGTCTGGTCTCACAGTCAGTCTGCTTCATTTGACTTTTAAATGCACCTTGATGACCAGCAGATCAGTGCAGCAGTTCACCTGCCTCACTCCCTGCTCATGTCAGCTGAGAAGAAACCTCCCTCCACAAGGTGGCGCTGTTACCCCACTGTTTAACTGTTGCCCATTTCACAGGTGAGGGGAAAAGAAACACATACATATGTCTATGTCATATGTCAGTATTTGTATTTAGAGCTGAAACTTTTAGTTGATTAATCCATAAATTGAGCGACCATAAATTAATCGTCCATATATTGATAACTGATTAATCATTTCAGTTACTTTTCAAGCAAAAATGACAAAGATTCACTGGTTCCAGCTTCTCAAAAGTGAGGATTTTCTGCTTGTATATGATGTTTTATATGATTGTAAACTGAGTGTCTTTGGGTTTTGGACTGTTGGTCGGACAAAATAAGACATTTGGAGATTTTCAGAGCACAACAATGAATCTATTAACTGAAAAAAAGAATCAACAGATTAATCGATTATAAAAATGCAGCCCCGGTTTAATTGATCTATTTATCTCATCTCATTTATACTGGGAGATTAAGTGTGTAGCATGGAGGTTTAGCAGGTGGGGAATCAGTCTCCATCTGCCTCAAATGTAAGCTATCAAATAAAGGCAGAATGTATAATCATAATGACGACTATGAGCAAACTGACAAGAATGAAATAAGTAGTACTTCCAGAGATTTAGTGTTACACAAAAGACAGACTTTTACAAAAATGGTCGCGATATCCTGACTTTTAATCCCTAGAGGTCAAACTCTAAAAACACTGGATCCTACATTTCCCATAATGCAGCTCGATCACATCTTCTCAGACTTGCTGAATGACGGAGGACATCATTCGAGTGTTTCCGCAGGCTAAATTGTGTTTGACATGTGAAATTTAACTCTCACAACTTTTATTATAGCGGGATAACAACCGCTCACATCAAAAAGACTAATAATGAAGAGAGACGAACACGATCAAACAAATCTAACAAAGCGACTGTGACTAATTGTGCCCCTCCTCCGGACGGCAGGTCACAAGTTCTCCTCCTGGCAGCGTCTCAAAGTCTTTGGGAGCCCGGAGCCTGATGCAGTCTGACAGCTGATCCCCCCGATGCAAATCCACAAAATGACCGGGGAGAAGTGAGAAGTGTTGCGTCACTGAAGAAGCAAGGGAGCGTGGGAGAGCATCTCAGAGTCCCTGCAGGGTTTCAGAGATCTCTACCTGCAGCTCGAGCTCACAATCATTCAACAGGTTCTTATTCATGTCCCACCACAGAAATGAAACAGCAGCTTTCTGCTGCCCTCAACGTCCAGAATAACAATGGCATCAAATACTAAAGCAGCTGTAGCTCAAAGGTGAGCTTCCACCTGTGGACATGAGACGCTTTAGCTGCGTTCAGCCTTTTCATTGCTGAATGAATGAAGCGGGGAAACACCCCCGTCATTCTCCTGCACATCGCAACCAGCTGGAACAACAGTGGGAGTGATGTTCCCACAGAACTGCCAGCGTTCTCACCAGATTAAAACGCATTCATGCCAAGCAAGTCCACAAGCAAGAGTCTGGAGTTACAGAGGACCGTCAGTCAGGCATGCTGAGTGTACTGTCTTTACTTAATCAGAGAGTTCAGAAAGGTGGCTGACCAAACAACGAGACAACCACACACAGCTGACTATGATGACAGAAAGTTATTTCACCTGAGGAATAAATACTTGTAGAAACCACTTAATAAAGTGAGTGCAAGTGATCGACAGTGTGCAGGATTTACTGGTTCTTCTGGTCCGACCAAACTGTCAATAAGACTTGTTTTGTCCATAAAACATTTCAAAACTCAAAGATACTCAGTTTAAAAAGATATAAAACAAAGAAAAACAGCAAATCTTAAGATTAAATTTGAGATTGATTTGATTTGAGAAGCGGGAACTAGAGAATATTTGACATTTGTCGATTTTTTGTCAATTGACAAGTCAATTCACCGCCTGTTTCAGCATTTCCCTGTAAAACTGTACTAGTTAGCGCCCACATGTATATGTGACTTTTAAGACGTGTTGTGTTTGTTCTGTTCCTGTTAGGAGTAAACCTCTTCCTGTTTGGTATCCTTCAGTTTCTGTGGAGAGGAGTTTTCCTGTTACGTTATGTCTGTGCAGACGACTGTCGGTGTACATTAAACTGTTGTTACACATTTCTAAAACTGTATCTCTGCACACCTGAACGTGTGACAGGTGTGTCGGAGGCCAGCAGAACTCTGCTTGTGTATCTAAACAGCTGGGAGAGACTGTCTTTCTGTCCCTGCACACTGTTCATTATTCAGGAGGTTTCCAACTGTGCAACCCAAGTCCTGCTGCCAGCGAGTACCCGGCCTCGTCTCTCAACGCCTCCCTGCAGGAGCTGCATGACGCACACACAGCCGGGTCCCTGTTCATCAAAACCCACAGAGCTGGATCCACAGCGGTTCAGCGCCAGTAAATATACATCGAGAGAAGACGTTCACAAAAAGTAAAAACAGGTAGTTTGAGTGTTTGAGTTCATTCTTGAGCTTGTGAATGGTAGTTTGACAAAATAAGGGATTAAATGGACTGGCTCCGAGCTATAGATCTGACCTACAAGAGTGCAAACTAGTCTGCAGAAAAACCTCCTGAATCTACATTTGCAACCAAGGGTGACTGTGCATTTGCTTTCATGGCACCCAAACTGTTGAATCATCCACCGGCCACACAACTCACACACCTTTTAAACTGGGTTTAACTGACTTGCCTGACTTTCATATCTCCTGGAAACATTATATTACTTTATTTATTATTTCATCTCATTTATCTGGTTTTCCTGTTTACTGTATACTTTTATTATTGTCTGTATGTCAAGAAAGGTGCTATTATTTAAAGTGTAATTATTTAAACCTCCTTTGTGAAGCTGAATTTGCTGAAAATAAACCTGAAGTAAGCCTGACTGAACTGGTAATCTTGCTTTACATAAACTGTAAACAAGAAATGCTGCACAATCACCTGCCATGACAGCAATAATGCACCAGCAACACTGACAAGAAATAATGAAGTTTCCAAACCGTAGTGTTCCTCAAACTATGTTCCTCAAATTCAACAACAACCATTTCTACCAAAGTAACAGGAATTATTTGAATATTTTAGACGTAATGGAGCATGTCATCTGTCAAAGCTACAGACACGAGCAGAGCAGAGCAGCGGGATTACACGCTTCACTTACTTGAGGCATTCAGTTCCTAATTATGATCCCAGCGCAATTATCAAGGCTTATGATCACAAAGTAATAACCAGTTTCTACATCAACGACACAGACAGACAGATAAATATTCTCTCAGGGAACCTGCAGGTGTTTTAGAAAAGGCCTTTAGCTTCAAATGAAACATTTACGATTGCTTGATGTGATAAATTTACCTGCAGGGACCCGGCTCGACTTTGGGAGAAGAAACAGCGGCGTCCTGACACCGACCCTGAGCTGGTGCACTGCTGCCTGCCTCCTCCCTTCCCCTCCAACCTGGTCTTGTGACTGTAGGGACGACAGCTGACACCACTCCTACAAAATAAGAGCCCTGGGCTGCCGGAGTTAAGAGTCTCAGTCTGTTTGTCCTCTGGTTTTCTGAGCTTTTCTTTGTCCTTTGATTTATTTCGTTTTATCAATCTCTCTCCTCGGTTCTCGGTTTGTTTCAGCTCTCCACGTTTTGCAGCCTCACTCTTCCTCTTTCTCCTCTCTCTGTATCTCAACGTACTGTCAGTTTCTTTAATGCTGTCCTCTGATTGTTTTCCAGGTCGGTGTGATGCTTCTCACTCGCCTGCTCAGGTGACATTAACAGCTCACGCCCACATCTCTTTGAAGCGGCTGCTGCTGTGTTGAAAGGCTGCTGTTTAAATACACTACAGCTGATGTGACAAACACACTGTGCAAAATGCAACGCAATTAGCTTTCTTACATGACACCCATAGAAATGAGTGTGCCAGTAATCTCGACCAATCCCCATCAACGAGCACGCCACGTGACCTGCCAGCACTCATTTTCTGTGCTGTAATGAATAAAGTCCACTTATTTTAAGCTACTATTAATGCAAAATGAACACTTACTGCAGCTGCTTCACATTAAAAGCTTTTAACCTGTGATCTCAATTTGATCAATTTGAGAGCGATGCTGCAGTTTGTGGTCTGGGAGCTGAAAACACTGAGATATGGACACTTTTCATCGTGCGAGGGAGGCACAGTGACAGATTCGTGTTGTTTCCTCAAAGGAAGGTGGTCTTGTCTTTTTATTTTTAAGCTGACGGGCCCCCCTGAGACGAAAGCTGAGCCTTGTGACCACAGTCTGGGAGACAATATGTTCAAAAGACTAGTCCAGGTTTTGGTGTTGAACCAGAGAGGACAAATCAAATGTCTGCTTTTCACTCCAGTTTTTCTGTCCCACTTCTGCAGGGTCACTGTTCCTGCAGTAAAGAAACCTCCCGGAGCACAAAGAGACCGGCTCAGGTTGCATTCTGACTGAAAGACAGCGAACACACCCCACTGAGAGCGCTGGAAGCCACGACAAGATATTCTCCCAGCCCTCGAAACGCTTTGTACTCGACATTCTGTGATTTTTACATTTACAGCCTCTGTCTCAAACCCAGAGGAGTCAGGAGTGTAACGAAACATTCAGATGTTAGCAGATAATAAATGTAACTGCACATTTTGCCAGAAACAGTGGCTGTATTTGAGAAGGATCGTCAAATGTTTCAGCTGTTTGTGCCATGTTTTGTTTATCTTCCTGTACTTCCTCAGCCAGTTAAAAACCCTTCAACATAATTAGCACAAAGCCGGATGATCAGCAGTAAAAACCTTCCTGCCCTTCCTGACCACATGCCTCTGTCAAGTGTTTCTCCGCTGTGTCACAAACACTCCGTCTGTTGCTGACATCAATCATTCTGTGATTAGTTGTTGTATTTAATCACATTACATGGCACACAAATAAAGTTAAGATAACTAGAATGGCAGCGGATCGTCCTCAGCTGGAGCCGTGACGTGAAGCATTGGGGACCTCGATAAACATCAGGTACTACCGGTCCAGGTCTCTCCCCTAAAATCTATTTGTTGAAGGATTACTTTTGGCGTTTGATGCTTTTGTTAACGAGTCAACATGAGAGAGATGACAGGAAAAGAGGGGAGAGAAAGACGGTGGAAGACGTTGTGCAGTTGTATTTACAAACCCCCCTTTAAGTGTTGGAGTCTGGTAGGTGTGCAAAGAAACAACAAGTGGTGCAGCTGGAGGGTGTTAGCAGTGTCACATGTTGGTGTCCGCAGGCCGCTCTCAACAACACACAATACAACAGCATACAAAAACAAAACGCTGCTGCCATGACAACAGAAGGCTGCCAGCAGTCAACCAGAGCCTAAAACACAACCACAACCATCACGACGCTGCAAGTCTGCATGTACGATCCAGCTTAAGGGATGAGGTCTTACCTGACACAGGTGACAGGACCATGTTCCCCGACCTTTGAACTTCGTCAAATTTACTGAAAATGACGTTCAACCTGCACAGAGGGGGGACGGAGAATTAACACCAGCAGCATTCATGGCAGAAAATAAACAGCCCTGCTGCCTTCAGGCCTGCAGCCGCGCCTCTGAAAAACTGAAAACTGGCTCATTTCAGACTCTCAGGAGAGCAGTTAAATAGGCCAAAGTAACATGTCGTCGCCCGCAGTCTCTGCACCCAAAAATACACGAGCAGAGGGCGACTGTGACAGCCGAAACACTAATAATCACAATGTATACGATTATAGACTCGATAAATAATCAATCAATTGAAAAAATCATTCAGAGATTGACCCTAATGTCGTGTTTGTGGTCATAAAACATACTTAACTCATCAGCTTGATACTCCATGACTTTTAATTTTAAAAATTGCTTATTGCTAATTTTGATGGATTTTTATGTGCTCTATATGTAAGATTGGTCCTTTTTAAGCAGCACCATCCCTCCGACATCCCAAATCAGTCTATTAGGATGTATTTCTGTTATTGGAGATGTACAGTAGTGTGTTAATAACGGGTCTAACAGAGGACATAATGCTAATCTCTACAAAACACATGGGTTCATAAATAATGAAACTTCACGAGTCAGTCATGCATTTCCACGCACCGTGACTGAGGCAGACCCTTCTTGCCCAGGTCCATTCTCACTCGCTCCCCGACGTGGCGGTAGATCTCTACAAGGCAGTTCATGGCTCCATCACGCACCTGCAGGTCCACGACAAAAACTACATCAACACACACTAACAAAAGAATACTTTTTTAAATCTTCAAGAGCAACTCAAAGTTCCCTGAAACCTTCTCCTGAACATATACTTTTATTTGATGATATTAAAATGACAGAAAGAACACTTCATTATTCACTTTGCTATGACGTTTCTCTCCTCAAGTATTTTGCTCTTTTTTCCCTTTTTATGTGTTTTATATGTTCATGTTGCCTTATTTTGTGTGCCTCTAATTCCTTATTTCATTTGTATTTATAGGTGTTTTTATATTGCTCTTAACTTGGAAGGAGCTCCACTGTGTGCAAAATTTAAAAAAAATAAACTGAAATTGAATGCTGAGTACAGAAACCACAGGAACCACCACATGTCTGTGAACTGGGTTTCCAACTGAAGTGGTTCCTGCAGAACCCACTCATCATTTTGGTGCTGGTGGTTCGTAAAGCACTACAGGAGACGAGCGCTTCAGTGCACATGTGCGAGCGTGTTTGGCGTCAGGAAGGGAAGTTCATGGGCACGGCTTCCTGTCATCGAGAGGAAGTGTGATTCCGGTGATGATAGACCTCTGCAGCCTATCAGGAGACAACAAACTCCAGCGCAGAGCACACAGCGGGAGAGAGGAGAGACGAGGGGTCTGGTGGTTAGACAGGAGACCCCGCGGCTGAAGGTCACAGGTTTGATCCCTGCACAGTATCATGGGTCTAACAGTCCACCAAGATATATCAGCTCACACAGTGAAGGTGGCAGTGCAAAAGGAAGATTTGGAAAAGACAACAGAGCACAGATCCTGGATTGTGGTCTGAGCAGCCCTGCTAAGCTGTAATGTTTGTGTCTGACCAGCAGAGGGCAGTCAAAGACCACCAACACTGCCGGTACACCACAGTCCAGGTGGGAGGCAGCAGCTTGTACCTGACTTGTGGGGTCTCCGAGGAGGTTACAGATGTGAGGAACTATTTTACTGAGCGTCAGACTCTGAGATCCAAACCTGAAAAACAAAATACAACATGAACGTGAACCAAAGTCCCATTACATAAAAACACATTCCTTTATTTTTTTAAACATCATCTCTACAAACATGTTGTTCAAAAATCACAGAGTAGATATTATTTAGTATACTTGTATATTTATATTTATTAATACGCAACTAATTGCATGATCGCTAAATAATTTGTCAAGAAAAAATGTGAAGTTATGATGCTTTTCTTTGTGTTTATATGTTAGAAAATTGAATATTTTTTGATATTTTCTTTGTACAAAACAAGGAATTTGAAGAAGTCGGATTGAGAGAAATTATGAGAATCTTTTATTCTTTTCTGATATTTTGAAAGCCAAACAATGAATCCCATAACAGGAAAATAATCCGTTAGTTAGTCCCACTAACTGTGGCACGTTTTGCTTGTTTGCCTGCTCTTTGCCTACACTTTCATCAAAAGTGCACCTGATGCAGAACTCTCTGACGTTACGCGTTTCCTTCACTTACACATTCAGGGTCGAGATGAGACAAAGGCAGAGTCCCTCTCTGGTCCTGTTGTTCTTATGCTTGAAGCCGCCCATCATTCGCTCCCACACATACTGAAAAGACACGAAGAACAGCACAAACACACACATTCAATCAACATTAATTCAACAGTCGATCGTCTTGTTTAAGAGGCTGTTAAAAAAAAGCTCTTAAATGAACACGCGTGCTGTTGTGCACCTGTGGGTTCGCAGCCTGGTCCATTATCTTCAGAAGAAGTGCTTGGTCCTGGTCTCGGACTTGGTCCTTGGCGTCTCCTAACCGATCCATCAGGCTCGGCAGAACTGAGCGGACACAGAGAACACAAACAGAAACAACAGGCTCAATATATTGAAGTGTCTTCACATTTTCAGTTTTATTTAATTACATGAACATAATCTACTTTTTGTTCTATTACTGCACTTATTATAAGTAGATCTACGGGAACATTGTCAGCTTTAACACCCAAAACGTCAATCTAGAGTCTCATTTTATATATACAAACATAAACACACACAAAACAGCATAAAATTCATAAAGGATACAATTTAAATAATACAATAACAATTAATATTTGTTTCTATATTTAACTATTAATAACACAAAAGTGAACATTTTTAGTAATGCATTTAACATACCTTTATTTCATATAGTCAAAAATGACGGATTGTGCCTTTAAAAAATTGTTAAATGCTCAATATACTATAATATATATATATAATGCTCATTCTAATCAATACAACAGATCTGTTAGCTCATAGGCTTTTATACTGTATCACAGCTATATTCACTGCTCTGTATTTCCTCTGATTTGACTTTAAATATTTCCTACACGGACAAAGAGAGCAGCTCACCTGTTCCCACCTGCGTCCTGAATTTGTCCTGCAGCCTGCTGACCAGAGCGGACAGCAGGTCCATCCCCAGCAAAACCACCTGGGAGACACACACACACACACACACACACACACACACACACACACACACACACACACACACAGCTCAGCTCAGCACCAGAGCAACGGATTTGAATCTGGGCTGCAAAGCATTATGGGTAACTGCACCGAAACAGAGTTTTCATTAAAAAAAAGCCGAAAATAATCAAAATAAACGCGTTTCGCGCAACGAACCCGCAGTTCAGCCGTGTGCCCCGTCATCCCGTGAGGTGAGACACCGGCCTCAAACGGGACCACGAGTGAGGACGGCGGGAGCCCTTTACTAGGAGCCCCGGCTGCAGCCGGCTGCACCTTTCCTTGTCATGGGGTGGTCTGGGGAGCTCGATGAACGCCTGGTGAGGGCCCCCCTGCTGACACCGTAACCAACACGCACGCACCACCTGGGCGTCGCGCTCAGACTGCGGTGCAATTTTTGGAAACCCTCCTCTTCAAACGCGAGAGGAAACGCACGGGAGTGAAAACACAACGCGGACGCTGCGTCTCTGGCGCCCTCTGCTGGCCAGTGTGCGGTACTGCACCCCCACTCAGAAGTCCCATTGACATTCCTATCGTTTTTAATAACACAAATATATGATTGATTGATGATTTCTCTCTCATGAACGGCATCAGTTACAGTTAGTTCAGAGCTGTAATTTAATCATTAACACAGACAGCTGCAAACTACTTAGATATCTCTATCTGGATGCCAGTTACTCCTGAATATGCAGCTTTTATGTGCCTGCACAGGAATACTGGGAATTATTATTTACTGTGTGATTTGTTACACTGATGTCATTGTATAATGAGCCTCGTTGCACCAGAAACAAATGAAACTTTTCGTTTTGTAGGAAAACATGTTTAGATTCCTCAAAAATGCATAATTTATCAGTACTGAAACTCAGGTATTGAGAAAACATTCATTTTAGAGACCAAGTCGTCCTGTAACTTAGTTTGAATCTGTTTAGTATTAGAGCTGAAACAATTAGTTGATTAATTTAGTCGATCAACCAAATATTTATTGCAAAACAATTTTTTCTCTGGTTCCAGTTTCTGAAATGTGAGGATCTGCTGCTGCTTTTCTCTGTTTTATGTCATTTTAAACTGAATATCTTCGACAAATCAAGAAACCCCCCTGCAGATTGACCGCTAATTAAAATAAATAAATGTTAGTCGCAGCCCTCCTTAGCGTGGTGTGGTGAGCAGTGTGTAATGGCTGATGTAAATGCTGACTTCTACTACCAGCCTGCATTTATCAATAGTCTTTTCTCCTCTCCGATCAATTAACAAGAGCCATTAGACTAACAGCACATGAAGCCGCGCTCCTCCGCCCTCCACACACACATGTGAAGGGTTTTACTACCACCAACCAGGCTGGCAGGAACCTGAAACACTCGCCCGCAGAGGGGAGGAAACTGGGCTAATGGTGCTGGTAAATTAAGCTCTCAGCCACCGCCGCTGCCACGTTCGCCTGGGAGCCTCGTCCCCATTACAGACCCGCAGACACCAGCCCGACCGGAGGAGGCTGCGTTTCCAGGGCAGCGCCGGAAGCAGCCACATGGTCGGTTGTGTCGGTGTGTGTGTGTGTGTCTGCAGCTGTTAAGTCAGTGTGTAGTTTTGATGTGTGTAGTCAGCTCCACTCTGCTTCATTCTTTTGTATGTGCAAAAAGGGAGTGTCACACCAAACTCCATTGACAAATCTGGCATTTTAGTGCAGCTTTTTCTTGAGGCTTGGCTTCATACATCTGTTGCCAAATAAGTACTCAGATTGACAATACAATCTCACCACAAGCTCCATTTAGTAGCTGTTCTGGAGCTTTCGGTGGTATCACATGGTCTTCCTTAGCAGATGGAGTTTGCCCAGTTATCAAGAAACTTCTCCTCCATGTGTGTGTATTTCCCAAACAGTGTTTTTTCTTTGTTAGTTTTATTATTTCATGCTGAAAACCTCTTGCCAATAAAGAGAAAAAGTGAAACAAACACACCACAGAAGTCATCTTTTAATGGGTGCTGCTCTGCTTAGGCTAGATACAGCTTCAACTGGTTGGATTCCTCCTCCGCTGCTGTACAGTATATATTAGTATGGGACCGCTGCATTAAAAAGCAGCTCTATGCTACTGTGCAGGAACACACTACTGTGATCTCCATGTACTGGTTGATCAGCAGCCTCATATCCACATAAATTACATGCAAACGTTCATGGACGGCATGCAAATCATGCACCATGGTAACGGGAGTGATCCTGCAGCGTGCAGACACAGGTTAGTCTATCAATCACCCCAACAAGAGTGGAAAAACCGACCTCTATATAAGTGAAGAGGATCTTGTTATAGGCAGCGGCAGGAGGCTGAGCCTTCTACAAAACACTGCTGAAATAACAATAATGTGACCAGTAAGTATCATCAGCTCTCAGCTGGAGTTAATTAGTCTGTATAGCCTGACCAAAACAATAACTAATCATTTGTAATTTGGTTCTAATTACAGAGAAAGGAGAGATTCTGTTCAGGTAGTACACCTGTAATTACTTAATTTCAATTAACTGCTGATGTAACCCAGAGAGGATTTCAGTCAGTGCACAGGAAGTCAGCTAAACATGCGAAGATATGAAATGTGTTAACAGGAAAACAACCCGCTCAACATACATGGAGAGAAAACACAATTAGCACCAAAATTATGGGTTTTTTCTTCTTCAGAGAAATAATGTAAAACTGTTGAGTGAAAATGTAAACAACAGAAAAACAGACTGTTTAAAAGGTATGAAGTTCTGTTAGTAACCCGCTCAGGACACGCTGGGATACCAGGAACACACAGTTACAAAAATATATGTATTAAATCATAATCTGCGGACCATGTTCTGGATAAAACCAACAGAGTACCTGCTGTGCAGAACCACCTGTCGTGGTGAAAACAACATCTACTAGTCTTTGTGACATATCTCAGCTTTTAAGTAGATTAAACTAGCTTCATCTATTCTGATATATGTCAGGGCCTAGTTTCATGTGCTCACACCGGTCCAGTGCAACCGAAACCAGGAACCAAGCAGCTGAGAGTGAAGGGCCTCCTTCAAGACCATCTCTACTCTTACTGTTAAGGGATGCTGAGAGGTGGAGCGTGCCTCGGGAGTCAAACCACCACCCCTCCTAACCAAGACCCCGTCCTCACCTTGAAGTTGCTGGAGTTGACCCAGGAGCTGGCCACCGCCTCCACCATCCTGTCCAGCATGGTCTGGTCCTGCTCCAGCTCGGGGGACTTCTCCTCGTCCAGGATGAGCTCTATAATCTCCTGGCCCACCTGGAGCCTCTTCCCCAGGTCCTTCTGCGTCACCTGCTCCACCAAATACTCCATGCTCACCTCCTCCTGGCTGCTGCCTGGGACAGGAAACCGAAGGGGCCTCCCTCGTCTCGTCGGGTCCACCAGAGCCTTCACGGTTTCCAGGATGTGCTGCGGGACGCTTGGCCGCGTTTGTGCGCCGGTTACTGCCCTTGAGAGGCCGCTAACAGCACCGTGGCGTCCCGCGGCGGAGGGCAGCCCCGCACAGTCCGCTGCATCCTCCTGCGAACCAAACAAAACAAGAACCATATCAAGAACTATGAGAAGAAAGGGGCGACAATTAGGCGAAGTTTGCAACCAGCACACCGAGACCGAGAGTTAACGGTTCTACTGGTTATATACATATATACAGAAGCTGTCTGGCTTCTGGCTCAGACCCAGACCCAGTAAAGCGGCTTTAAGTTAGGGGACCCACCTGGCCCCGCGCGTGTGCAGGTGACCGTTAACGTCGAAGCGGTTTGCGTAGCCGTTAGCTCCTCCTGCTAGCGCACTAGCTCGCCACTAGCAAGCCGTCGTCCCCAGAGCAGAGCCGCCGGTGCTAGCCGAGCTCTGTCGGCCACCGAGGAGCGCCGTCAGCCCCGCCGTTACTCGCCGGGTCCTGGCGGGGTTATTGATTAGGTATTAGTTCGGTGACCGGTTGGAGATTCACTCACCGGATGGACCGAGTCGTTCCCAGGAAAAGGTCCGAGGTGGCGACGCTGCCTCTGGCCGCAAACTGCCGTTACTTCGCGTCACAGCCCGGCAGCAACTCGCCTCCCAGCGGCGGTTTAAGCTCCGTAATTTAACCCCCGAGCCTCACCGGGCCAGCCGCACGTCTTTCACCGCTACTAAAGACGGCAAAATGAGTTTCTTTGCCATAGTAAATCATAGCATGTCCCATGGCAGACGCCGTAGAGCCTGCAGTGACGGAAGCCGCAGAACGGCGACACCTGCCGGCAGGGCTGAGCGACGGCACCCTCCTACCCCCGCAGGACCAGGACCAGGACCAGGAGCAGGACGGGTGGATGAGTGGGCGGGCTCCCTGTCAGCTGCAGGTGCCCCTTTGCAGATTCGAGGTGTCAGTGTCAAGAGGTCTCATTTTCATTTCTGGAGCAGGTCTTGTCCCACCTGGCTCTGGGATGACAACAAAAACCATCTATTTCATGGTGAACGGGAGGCTGGAGCAGGCAGAGTTTGGAGCCGACTGCTCTGCTGCAGATGTCAAAGGTAAGACAGCTGCTGATTTTAGAGACATGATCATAAAGTAAATTAATAAAAGTACGTGACAGCTACTATTTCATTCAAACATTCAATTTAAGCATATATAAAGGTGTGAGATTGAGAGTGAAACTTTCTGATAATTTCATGGTCATGAATGTTCCTGTGGCTTCTGTGTACGGACTTGACCTCCATGTGGCTTTGACAGGTCCTCAGGTTAAAGGGCTTTGTCCTCTTATGCTCTTGTCATCTTGAGACACTGATGAATAAACCAGCTGGGCCCTTGGCTTCTTGTGCGGGGCCCTTGACCTTTAAAGACGCCAATAATAAGCAGACAGATTGAATTAAGGATTTTATACTAAACTAGATGGTGGATTTCTGGAGAAACTGCAGTGTGATGAAGTTCTTTACACTTAACTTTAAAAAGATGTCAGTGGGCTGTAGTTCAGTTAGATAACGTCTGAAATGTGTTTTAATGATGTTCTCTTGGGATTTATATTTTTCTGTTAATAAACAATCATTACCAACCACCCCAAACTATCCTGAACTATCCATCTGACAGATCTGTTCCGGGCGGCGGCGGAGGCGGGGCCTCACCACATCCTGAAGATGTACAAAACAAACGGCAGCGTGGTGAACATCTCCCCCCGGCTGGAAGCCAACAGCGAGGAGTCGTACTACCGACTGGAGGTGGTGGCGACAGATCTTCAGAGTGAGCGGCCTCCTCTGTGACACCTTAACATCAACCTTAACAGGCAGCACGTTTCCAAAATCTGACAAAAATCTTTATTTTAGGGCCGCCTGAACAGACTTATAAGTCCTTTGTGTCTTTTTTGTCCACGTGCAGGTGTGGGGATGCCAACAGAGCTGGACAACATGGACTACAGGTGCGTGCATCCTGTAAAGGTGACTGATTGACGTCTCTGGGTGAAAAGGACTCACAGTTGTTTCCTGTCTCCGTCTTCAGGCTGCATCACCTGGAGAGCAAAGTCATTGAAGACGTGGGAAAGACTCCGGATATCATCTGTGAGCTGAAGAGCCAAGTGGAGTCTTTCAAGAGGAAGCTGGAGGTTCGTCAGCAAACATCATCTTCTAGCCTCCTTCAATCTGGATTTAAAGGCTGACATTTCAAATGATATGCAGAATCAGAGGACAGGCTCCTTAAATAAATGTTAAATTAACTTGTTAAAGCCCTTATTCATTACTTAGAGGAGCATAAGAAACACTTATGGCTTCAGTCTGTTAAGAGTCTGACTTACTCACATTCCACCTTAATCTGAATCTGAGAGGACTTCCAGTAATAATGAAGCTGACTTGTCTTTTCTGTCAGAGTGTGGTGCACCTGAGCTGGATGGGTCTATTCAAGGACCACAGCGACCAGCAGCTCTCCAAGTTCTCCCCGAAACCCAAAACGCCTCAGCTGAGCGTGCAGGAGGAGCGCCAACAAGTCCGCAGGAAGTTCCTCAACATGAGGTGACCTCGTCGGCTGATGAACGCTGGAGTTACTGCTGATCCGTTTCAGCACAAAATCAGATATTACAGGATTTTTATGGAACATGAGCGTCTATTATCTTTTTATATTTGGTTTTTGTTGTTGACAGAAGTGTTGTTGTTGGTGGCATCACTTAATGTAGGAATAAAGCAACTGTGAGTTAATACTCATTGATAGATGATCAATTAAGTGTCAACTAATCCCATAAAGTCATAGTGATCATTTATTAACGGTGAGCAAGAGGAATTCATGATACATCCTGCAGAGTGTGGAGCACATTAGAGATTTCTGTCCTTTCTGTGTTACCGTAGCTCGCTGCAGGTGACAGAAGAAGTGAGAGAGCATCTGAAAACTCCCATTTTTGACAACTGGTGAGTACAAACACACATAAACACACTCCCAGACTCTCTCTCACACACACCTGTCACTCCTGTCACACCTGTGCGTGGGGTTGGTACCAGGCAGTGGGAGGAGGCGGAGATGCTGGTGCTTCTCCAGGTGATGTTCAACGACCTGGACTTCCTGACGGCGTTCCACATCGAGCTGTACGTCCTGCAGAACTTCCTGTTTGAGGTCTACTGCCACTACAACAGCATCCCCTTCCACAACTTTCAGCACTGCTTCTGCGTCACTCAGATGGTACGAACACTTCACACAAAAAGGAACCGATTCTACGTTTGTGAGGCCAATAACAATGTTGCTTTTTGAGAGAAAATGTAATGGTAGTTATACAGAACCTAAGAATACAACATCAAAGATGACAATAATATACATTTTAAACTGTAAAATTTACTGGACCTTCAATAATCAATAAATTATAAATACGAATGACAACACAAATACAACAAATTAATATTTATGTATATTTTAGAATATACAATGGTGCATTTACTGACATTTACATAAACTTGTACTCCTCTACATTTGTTTTATAGCTGAAGTTACTAGTTACTTTTCAGAGTAAGATTTTGCACAAAATATTTGATCTGTTTATAGATAGTTTGTAGATTTAAGTAAAGCAGTTAGAATCAGCTCCACCTCCATCAGCTACAACTTTAAAGAACAATAATAATGATCCAATAGTGTAGAGTAAAAATATAACTCTTATTATGCACAATGAGTACTTTTGTTTCCAGAACCTTTGTACTTTTACTGAAGTGAATGATCTGAATACTTCTTCCACCACTGTACATATGTAACAAGTCATATGGAGTTTTAAACATGCACATTGTGATATAAAATATATTTATAAATGGGGTCAAGTATACAAACAAAATGCAGCCTATAAAACATTTATGATCTGCAACATCTTTTTGCATATTTGCCATCATACAGGTGACGTCCATGTATCTGTGAAAAGCCAATATATTGGTCAGGGTTTAAATATATTATTGATTTTCACTATCATGTAGCTTTGTATTATTTGATTATTCTCGTGTCCAAAGGTGTTTGGCTTCTTATATTTGAGTTTTTCTTCATTTTCTAAAAGGAAACTGCAGCACAACTCTGCTGCACACGACAGAAGCTGTTTGAGGGCAGGTTGTGGAAGAAGTGTAACTGAGGAAGTAAGAGCTTTTGTGGGGTCTCGCTCCGCAGATGTACGGGCTGATCTGGCTGACGGACCTCAGGAGTAAACTGTCGAGGATCGACCTGTTCATCATGTTGACCTCGGCTCTGTGCCACGACCTCGACCACCCCGGCTACAACAACGTCTACCAGGTCGCCCCACTGCCGTCCTGTTCGGGTTTGAATCAGTTTGTCTCACAATCAAGCCGTTTGATTATTGTTTTTTTTATTAATCACGCAGATCAATGCTCAGACTGACTTAGCTCTTCGCTACAATGACATTTCACCTCTGGAAAATCACCACTGTGCCGTCGCCTTCGGCATCCTGTCCAAGGTACAAAACATGTGATGCATCAGAGGATTCAAACAGGATTTAAAACCCCAAGTGTGATTGGAAATAGGCAGAATATTCAAATTACAGAGCAAATTACAGCAAAGGATCATAATAAGCTCAGCCCAAATGAACCAAACTAACAGTTTTATTGATAAACCCTGATTGATTTTGTTAAAGTAAAACACCAAAAACATCTTGTAGCTGAGGCCTGAGAGATAATAGTTATTTCCAATGAAAAGGCAAAAAAATAGATTTACAATAACTTTTGGTTTTGGCCGTGAATATCACAAAATTAAATTGATTAACATTGTTCAATTTAAGCCATTAGGGTTTTTTAATTAATTAAATAAATGTGGAAAAAGCTGAAAGTAATAGAAACATAGATGAAGATCCAGGAACCAGGTACAAATGTAAATGAGGAACTAAAGGGGACCAAGAATGGATCCCTGTGGGACACCACAAGTAACATCTACCAGTTGTTTCTGATTATAATTTGAGATCATAAGCACATCGATGTTAAAGAAAAAGGTCTCTCAGGAGTTCAGGTATTGATTATTATTCTCTTGATGGCACCCAATTATCATCTTTTAAATTCAAAAGTGTTTAAACTTGTTTTAATCCATTACAATAATAAAACATTTTGTCTGCAAATATTCAAGCACAAAATTTGATAATGCAGCTGTTTGAAACACATCCAGATGTTTTAAAATGACTTTGTATCTGCAGCCAGAGTGCAACATCCTAAAGAACCTGACCTGCGAGCAGTACAAACACATCCGAGGAGGAATGATCAAGTAAAGCTTCAGCTAACGGCCTCGTTCATTTCATCCACGCTGAAGTTTTGTCGTTTGTTCAGCTTAATAAATAATCTTTTTTCAGATGTATTCTGGCCACCGACATGGCGAGACACAACGAAATCCTCAACAAGTTCAAAATCATGCAGCCGGTGTTTGACTTCACCAACAAGGACCACAAGGAAGTGGTAAAGAAATACACAGAAGCCTCTTTTTCAGGCTTTCTGACAATTTTCAGGTCGATTTAATTAAACTTTTTAGTTCTCCCTCCACATCAAAACAGCAAAACAAGAGGATAAACTACCACACTTCTTCTTTTTCCTCCTGTTTTGATCTACAAACAATAGAATTGTTGACTACTGCTACCAAGTGGTGACAGAGTGGTTACTCCATCACTTCTATTGTTTTCATATTGTGAATAGATTTTAAAATACACCTACAATATTCTCATATATTCATAGTTACTTTTATATATTGTTTCAATACATTTTAATATGTTTCCATATATTTATTGTTGAACTGATACAGAACCTTTCAAAACAAAGGCTGCTTTATAAATCAAGATTTCACGTTTAAAAATAGTAACAATGAGACAAGTAAAATCAGCGATTAGACGTCCAAAATGAAATAAACTAAATATCACAACAATAAGATATTAAGTGTGAAATAAAAGAGATAAGATTTGTTAGGGCTGGAAAGATGAAACTGTCTTATCTGTGGTTGTTGTTCTGCATCTGATCCCTGTTCCCAGCTGATGAAGATCATGGTGAAGGTGAGCGACATCTCCAACGAGGCGAGGCCGATGGCCGTGGCCGAGCCCTGGCTGGACTGTCTGCTGCTGGAGTTCTTCAACCAGGTTTTTAGGGTTCATCTCTCTGTTGGATATCATGGAGGGTCTGAAAATGGCAGCTTGGCACAATAACTGGTTACACATGAAAAAATCATTTTAAAATGTAATGTACTTTTTGTCCATACAGGCTGACAAATCAAATTATTAGATTGTCACATAAAATTCAAATAAAAACCAGGGGTAAACTCATGAACACTAGAATAAAAGAAACTGTTGATTGTAATGATTACAGGGCGGCGTTGTTGTTGTTGTTGTTGTTGTGCAGAGCGACACAGAGAAACTCAAAGGGCTTCCAGTGGCTCCTTTCATGGACCGGGACAAAGTGTCCAAACCGTCCTCTCAGACCAACTTCATCCGATTTGTTCTCCTGCCGCTCTTCACCGAGCTCACCAAGCTGTTCCCCTGTCTGGAGGTAAAACATCATCATCTTGATTAAACTCACTGAATAAATCACGAGAGCACCTGAGAGACACGTCGTCTACTAGCAAAAACACCACATATTCAGGGTCCAGATCGTAGCTTAACTTTGAATTCAACGTGGACGAGAAGTCCTTAAAGTGCTCAGAAAAAAAAGACAAATAACAATTCACCTTCTCCGTCTGCTGCTCCTGTGATAATTCATGTGATATTAATCAATAAGGTTCTCAGGAATTGAATCATTTGAAAGCAGCTTGAAACACAAATATGGTCCTTCTTATTACAGGCTTACATTTCCTTTTCTTTCTTTCTCTTAAAGTCAACATGTTTACAGTCTTTTGTGCGTTAAAAACACAGTTTTCCAAATGTACTTTGGTTAAGAACATAAAGTAAAAATGTATCAGTGATGTATTAAACAGTATCTTATTTAGTTGTTTGAATGTCATCAGGTTTTGGTGTCACAGTCAAAGACTTCTTCGTGGGTTGTCCAAAGTAATTCTGAGAAATGTAGGGAATCAGGCAGTTGTAGACAGAAGTCCTACAAGACTAATATTTCATGAATATTTCGTGAAGCTGAAGGTTCTGCTGTCATGTCGTCGTGCAGCAACATATTCTGGAGCCGGTGCGCCGAGCCCTGGAGTATTACTCTGACATGGAGAGGGCCAGCAAGGAGGAGGGGACGACCAAAACGTGAGGAGGAAGAGGAGGAGGAGGATGTGTTGGCGGAGCCTTATACATCCAGCAGCAGTGTGGTAGAGGACGTTCTCGCATCTGAAAAAACATGTCATTTGAGATTTTGTAGAGGATTGTAAAGTTTCTGAACTGTCTCCCAGAATATCTTCAGCTTTTAGTGGAGTTATGTGTGCCGGGATTATGGCTGCAGCTTTAATGTTTGTTGAGATTTGACTTTTTGACAGCGATGAGAATCAGCACCACTAAACGAGTCTCACTCATTTGTTGTTTAGTTGATTGTCCTGAGGAGGAACAGCACCATCTGGTGGACAACTTAAATGTGAACATGTTAAAATAATGATAAGTGTGGGATGATGTTAAAGGATACGTCTTTATTTTTAATTCTTGTCATTAAATCTCGTTCAGACTCAAACCAACAGTGACTGTATCACCTAACAAGTGTTGTGTGTGTATCACAGCCCGATATCTCCTCTTCCAAATGTGGATTCATCTGCCACTGAAAATAGTCCCCAACAAATGTACCATTTCCTCCTGTTTGTTGGATAAAGGAAATAAAAATGAAACTACATATTTGAGCTGAGAGTCACTGATCCTTTAAACCATCCAACAAAAACTGTTTTGATCATTCATTTTGAAATATTTCACAATCAGCCCATCTATAAATGAAACTGCTGTGTTTTTTTAGATATTTATTTTAGAATCCAACTCTTAAACACTCGCATATTAAAGACACCTTGGAAGTGAACTTGCTTATTAAGTACGTTATACATTTAGGAAACGTTCCTGTTAATACTTTGCGATGATCAATAAGGATCCGCTCCTCTGCTTGGTATTAAAAGGACAGTATGTATATTACAGTGTCTAATACAAAACTCTGTACACAGTAAAAAAGAAGCAAACAGAACTGTGTTTATTCACCGTCTGAAGGTGAATTAAAAGGTTTATTTTTCACACCATTTACAAATTCAAAAAACAAAAGTGCAAATATGTTTTCTGTACGAGTAATGCATCTGATAAATATTAGAGTTCAAAATCAAAAATACCCAGGGCTCAACATTAGTGTTTCAGACAAGACAAAATTAAATAAAGAATTTCTCACAATAAATCTTCAATATGTACAACAGATCTTCTTTCAATACATTCTCTTGGCATTTAAAAACTAAAAGTTGATCGTTTGCTGCAACAACGTGGAGAGTGTGTGTGTTTTCCGGTTTTTCGGAAGCGTTAGCAGCTGGGTGCGCTGACCGGCCGAGGTTACTCTTCACTACGACAAACAGCGCGACACAGGGAGTGACGAGGGGACGAAAACACTACGTCTGCAGCCGAGCAGGAGGAGTCAAACACAACAAGAAGCTTTTCGTGCATCTTAATAGTTTTAAGTGCGTTTTCCAGACCTGCGTGGAAATATAATAATAAGGATGCCTCTGCAGTTGCCTGACTGACTGTAGGTGTCTCCTCCTTAACATTCAGCTTTCAGTGCCGCTGACAGCAGAGGTGCAGTGGGACTATGTTAGTTTTGTCAGTTCATGTAATGAGAGCTTATAGTACCATTGGTTACGGATCTGAATCATGTTAAACTCCCCGGTTTTCTTCGCTGCCTTTCTAAAAGTCTGAGAGTCTTCGATCACACTGAGACGCGTCCACCGACAACTTTGACATCTGGACCAAAGACAGCCAAAACAAAAGGAAAGTGCTATCGTGTTCCCAGCTTACTGCTAGCCAGCACCTCCACAAAGGTTATGGATGTGCCTCCTGATGATTGCCAAATTTAGGAGCACATTTGCTCCTTTCATTTTGACTAAAACTAAAACTACAAGATAGCACACTGGGGCGGAAAGCCTTTTCTGAACGTGTGGCACAATGATTATTAGAAAACAAACTAAAAAGAAAGTTTTTCTCTCCTGATGCCGTCCAAACATCAGCTCAGGGTACCTGCCAATCTAGAGTCCAGGTGTTTTTCCCAGACTTAAACCTGTGAACCTCACTGCGTGGAACTCATTAGTGTAATTATGAAATGTGACATGAAGTCAGAGATGCTGCGGCGACTGAATGAACCACTGGATTTTAGAACGATACTGACAAACAAACTGTATTTACTCAGACCGGTCCAGCAGAACAGATCGATGTATTATAAACTATATAAAGGAATCTCGCACAGTTTGATGTGCAATGAACCTGCAGGTTCGCCGTTCTGACACACGTTTTAAGGCTCATTAAAAACTTTTGACGTGATGAAATGAACACACAGTACCGATACTTAGCCGCTACAGTAAAAACAACGTTTAGTGTTCCAGACAGTTTGTGCCTTCAGGTAACAGAAACAAGTTGAGTGGTGCCACTGATACATAAAAATGTTAACATTAATAACACAGGCAGCATTAATATAAATATGGCAGCAACTCATAACGAACACAAAGTGCAGCAGTCCCAAACTCTCCAACTTTAAATCAACACAACATCAGGGTTTGTTAAATCTCTCAAGTGGTCCCATTTTTCTTTTAAAGCATCAGTGACGCTCGAGTACCATTTTATCACAAAAAACACTCCGATCTCAGGATTCCTACAAATATCTATTCCAGATTGATGGGTTGTTGTTTTTTTTATGTGTGATTAATATCAATATCGATCATCTTCCAGCGAAAAGGTGTGCTTGAAATCCAGTTTTGTGCCTGTAAACTGGATTCTTCAGGTCTGAACATTCAGTTTTCTGCCTGTGAAACTCTTTGTTTTGCGAGGTTGTGCCTTCAATTTCATGCTTGCAAACTCACTTTTACAAAATGTGAGGCTTTGTCAAGATATCAGAGGACCTGCCAGAGAGAGAACAGGACAATTAACTTCTCACCAATCTGTTTTCTTGGAGCTGCTACAACCAATGCAACTGGCTACATCAGAGCTGAAACTACTAATCAATTCATTCATTAGCTGAGTGACAGAAACTGTATCTGTAACTATTTTAATAATCGATTAATCACTTATCAACGTTCTCTGGTTTCAGTTTCACAGATGTGACAATTTGAAAGTTAAACTGTATTTTCAACCACACCTTTTTTGACCGAGATGATCCAGTATATATAAAGAGGTATGATCTATAACAACACAGATCACCGTGTGTGAACAGAGTTTTTCTGCTGACGTTATTTTCATCACTTGAGTTCATCAGTATCAAATTAGATTCCTACAACTTGCCAGACTTTCCAGGTGTGTGCAGGAACCCTGGGCTTCACCCTTTTAATACTGCATTCAGCCTCAGTGTTTCCCCTCATAAAGGTTTGATTTGAACCAGCAGCACTAAACGAATGAAGAGTTTGGCACTCTGAACATTAAAGGTGCTAAACTCATTGTTGGCAACGAGTGTTTTCAGATGAAAGTAAAGAAACAGAAGCTCTCTACTTTTTCTATCTCTTCAGTCTGCAAACAGCTGATCTTCTGAGGGTTTGAAATGTTAGAACGATGAATCTTTACACTGAAGAAGAAGCACAGCTACACTGGAAACACGTGGAGCGGTGCTGCTGTGGGGCTTGCCTGTCAGGAGGTGGCGGTGGGGGGTGGGGGGTGGGGGGGTTCACAGGTTGCAGTAAGAGTAGCGTCGCATCAGTTTCACCTATTTACACCGTCTGAGTACAGCTCGTCTCTCTTGCTAATTGAACATGATGGACTCTGGATCCTGGTTCATCATTTGAGCCATGTGTCGCAGAACATCCTTCTTGGTGATGATGCCCAGGAGACGCCTACACACACACACACACACACACAGGGGGAAATAAACCAGGTCAGAGGTCACGCTCACCCCAGCTCTTTCCACTCACTACTCATATAAAATGATTGATTGATGATGATTGATATAAGATGCAAACGTCTTGAGCGAGTATCATCCCATATCCGCCCTGCAGGCAGCGTTCAGTGCTGCTCTTACCCGCTCCTGGTGACGAGACACTGGCGGAGGCCCAGCTTGCGGAAGATGTCCACCACCGTCTCCATGGGCGTGTGGTCGGTGACGGTGAAGGGGCTGAGGTTCAGGATGCGTCGCAGCTTCAGCGGCTGCGGGTTGCTGGCCGGCAGCTGCGGCGCGTCCTCCGTGAAGTAGACCACCGAGCTGCTCACCACGCCGTCCTGCTTCTGACGGGCGGTTTCTGTGAGGAGGGGGGTGGGGGGGAATCTGATAAAACATCCTCAGGCCTGGTTGGCAAATGAAAACTAACCCCGGCTCTGTTTCCTGATAATGATCTTAGCAGTCAAGTTTTCTACGAATGCTTTTAAATTCCTACGTGTTTCCCAAAGCTGCACGCGAGAGCAAGCACATGAGCACGCCGTTAAAGCTTGATGTGCAGTAATCAGTAATGTTAATTGGACACCGCTCAGCAGTGTATAATTGTACTGCTCTGAAAGTTACCACAGCAGCAAACATGAGATGGATTTTATGATCATCTTTTGGGAAAAGCGGCCCTGAACTGGTTAAACCAACTTACTGATGGCGAGGGTGAGGTCCCGGCGCTGCACGAAGCCGATGAGCCTCTCCGACTCTCTGGACACGACCACCGGGAAGCCGTTATAATCGGTGTCTTTGATCAGCGTCTCCACATCCTCCACCGTGGTGGTGTCCTGGGTGAGGACGGCCAGAGGGGGGTCGTTCCTGCGGGGCCGCATCACGTCAGTGGCCAGGGTGCGGTGGGTGAACTCGTCCCTGATGTCCAGGTAGGGGTAGCCGTTGAGCTGGATGTGCGACTCGTAGATGCCCTCCTTCCCGAAGGCGTCCGCCACCCACTTGCTGGTGACGGCGGCGGCCATCAGGGGGACGATGTACTCCAAACCGCCAGTGAGCTCGAACATGATGACCACCAGAGAGACGGTCATCCTGGTCACCCCGCCTGAGGGGACGCAATCACAACTGGTTTATTACAGGAAGGTACAGGCAGGATGGGGGGCCAGTTCATTCATTCACAACTATTTAGATAACCAAGCTCATTAATAAACAGCAGCTTTTAAACTGAACATCTTTGTGCTTTGACTGTTGGTCGGACAAAACAAGACATCTGAACACGTAAATACATAAAGGTAAAATATCTGGGCAGCAGCAGAGATGTGACTAGATTTAGACAGACTCACTTCACAGATCTATGAACTGTGTCCACTCACCCAGACAGGCGGCGGCTCCCACCATGGCGTAGAGTCCAGGTGTGACGCAGTCCGCGCCGGGCCGGCACCAGTTCTTGAAGATGATCCAGTCGTGGTGGTGGTACGCCATCTGCTCCACGGCGATCCCGACGATCCGTCCTGCGATAGCGCCAACCGCCATGCTGGGAATGAAGAGACCTGACGGGATCTGGAGAGGAAACAGAATCGTCAAGAGGACGCCACATTTCAAGCTAAAACAAAAGCAGGTAAAATAGTACAGGTGGCTCTTTAAGTTATCATGCCAAAAGGTAAGCTCACTGGACAGACCCAAACGTGGTTTTTAAGACAAACCGGAACTGTTTGCGGCTCTTTCAGACATTGTGAAAAATCCATTCCACTTTTTTGGAGGTTTTTGACAGATTCAACAATTTAAGTACCTGAAAAACATACAAAGTCTTTCTAATTCTGCCCCCTTAAAGGGGAGAAAATAGATTTTCTTGACAAACTAAATTTATTCATGATCATCTTCCTTGTCCTGACCTTCATGCCGAAGGTGAAGATGGTGATGACAATCTTGAAGACGAGAGCGAGGGCGAGCTGCCAGAGGGCGTTGTAGACGCCGGGTCCCGCTGGTCGGTCTGGGATGTCGTCCACCGGCCGACTCATGTTGGGGTTATTAATATAATCGCAGAGCTGAGACGACTCCAGCGCGCCACAGTCGTTGAAGAGCTCCGAGATCAGCTCGCTGGTGCTGCGGCGGGTGTACGGATTGGGGAACGCCAGCACAGCGGTGATACCCGTCACAGCTATGACCTCCAGGACCGGGTACTTACCCAGCTGGGTGGTCTTCCTCCGACGGCACCAGGCGATGTTGGCCCGGATAAAGAGGGTCCCCCAGAGGCCGCCGAACACGCCCAGCAGGATGAACGGGACCAGCTCAGCCATGTACCACGGCGTGTGGTACTCCACGTAGAAGAGCACCAGGCGGCTGTTGCCAAACGGGTTGATGGAGCGCAGCGTGAAGGCAGCGACCAGGGCGGCGAAGAACGAACGCCACAGAGTTTTCAGAGGGAAATAATAACTGACCTGCGGGAGAGACGGAGTACGTGCGACAGTCAGGAGAAACATCAAGTGTTTTTTAATAAGAATAAGAAGAAACATGAGCCTGACTACTGGAAGATGAACAAAACGCCAACGCAAGAAAACAACATGACTGAATAAACGCAGCAGGGGATCTTGTGTAAGCAGGATGTCTAACAAACCTCTTCCAGGCTGAACAGAACTCCTCCGATGGGCGCTCCAAAGGCCACCGACACTCCGGCTGCTGCTGCAGCTGATAACACCTGAAAGGTCAGAATCATCAGAATCACGTCTGCTAGTGAAACTCCGTGACAACCGCTCAACATATTTCAGTATATTTAAAATGTAAAATGTGATTATATTGACGGATAAATTCATAAATTCACAAACATCACATTTTCTAAATTTTCCATAAATCCATAAAACATGGAAATTGCATCTGTGAATGCTACATAAAGACTCTGTAACATTCATTTATTTTTGTTTGGCTCTACACATTTTTTGTTAAGCTTGTTTTGAATATTAAACTCCTACTTTTAGTTTGAGCTGTTACGTTTGATTTCTGTACATCGGTTTTGTTATAATTAAAGGACATTATTAAGTGTTTAGTGAAGCACATCAGGTGCGTATTGTTCTGTTAACTCAAGTCTGGATTCAGCTTAACGTGAGCGTCAAACACTTGGTTATGTGCAGACATGTTTGGATCTGATGAGCTCAAAGGTTCTGCTCTTTTATCCGTTTGCTCCCGCTTCTTGCGGCGTACCTCTCGGCGCTTGCCCTCGTTCTTGCTGTACTTGGAGAAGAGGCTGCAGAAGAGGTTTCCGCAGCAGCAGGCCACGTGGACCAGAGGGCCCTCCTTCCCCAGGCTGAGACCCGACGACACCGCCAGAACCAGAGTGACCGTCTTGATCAGCAGGGTCCATTTCCCCAGGTATCCCCGGATGATGAAGCCACTGAGGATTGTCTTGATCTGCACAAAACCACATAAATTCACATCTATAAATATTTGTTACTGTCCAAAAGCAGAAAATAATATAACATCTGTCGTTTTCATCATCTATGGTGACCAGCTGGTCGCAGGTGTTTCTCCCACCTCTGGGATTCCTGAACCGCAGGCATACGGAGCAAACACTCGCACCAGCGACACCGCCAGGAAGGAAAACAGCAGCGCCCACAGAATGTACAGGAAGTAGTTCAACACGTACGCTCCCGCTCCCTGAGAGAATAAAGTCACATGGAAGAAAGTCAAATATAACAGTCACAAAAACATTACTTCATTATTGGCACAAAATCATTCTTCTCCCCTCTCCTTCGTTCAAACAAACAACTTTGGACATTCAAATAAAGTGGCAGGTGGTAAATATGGTGCACTACAGACTTTACTACACAGCTTTATTATCATTACTTGAGTCTTGCAAAAACCATCTCTTCACACTCATACAGTGACTTAGTAGCACGAGTAGACTTATAAATGTACAGAGAAGAACGTCTTTTTTATCATTTCTTGATAAAACTAAATGATTCCTCGATAAAACAGCTTTTAAAAGTATAGCAGACACTTTTTGCATTATGATGCGATTACACACGATTAATTACTGCTCCCTCGCTGTCTTTACATCTCGTGTCCACAGATATCGACATGACCGCTTTTATTTTGTCTGTTGCAGTTATTTATCTGAAGCTCTCTGGTCAAAATGTTTCGGCTCTGAATAAACGGACTTGGCTGCGCCCTGATCCTGATGATGTTTTATTTGGCGAAAGCCGGTCTGACCTCAGCGTGGCCCGTCATCAGCTCGGCCCACTTCTGCCACTGCGGACACTTGTCTCGGTCGTCGAAGGTCGTCTCGTTGGACGTCCAGCAGCACTGCTCGTGGCTGTACCAGAAGGCCGACAGACACACACCTTCCTTCAGGTCCGTCATCCAGTCCACCGCCAGGTCGATCACTCCCGCCAGCGTACCTGGAGACCACAGGACACGTCAGTAGCCATAACAACGTTGCGTGATCTATGGCACGTAAATAAAACGCCACATCACAGAACAATGAAGACATATTTCAGAGCTAACGAACAGGATCAGTTCGGGAGGCGATACGTGTGGTCTTCCCCCGCGCAGGCTGACCTGAGAGGAGTCCGATGAGCAGCATCACCACCCATCCTGACCAGGCGTCCAGCAGGCTCTTGATCAGCTCCCAGATGGACTCTTTACTCTTACTGGTGATCTGGCAGACGAGCAACAAGCAGACCGTCATTCACAGAGTCTGCAGCGCCGACGAGCCGACAGTTAAAACATTTAGTAAGAATCGCAGGCCGGACTCGGGGACATACTGGAGCAGAGGTTTTGCTGCCAATGCGTACAGTCACGGGTTGGTTAAGCCTCACCAACGAATGACGGGATTTGGGGAAACGGATCAGCGTTTCTGCCTGATCTCCACCGTCTCCCATGAGGTCCATAACGACACGATATTAACTTTTCCAGCAGGTGCAGAACAGAAACACCAGCAAACATGTACACAGGTGTGTGTGTGTGTGTGTGTGTGTGTGTGTGTGTGCAGCCTATAGAAAGACCCGGTCCCACCTTGCGGTGGCGGTCTGTGTCTCTGGATTTCTCCCTCAGCCAGTCGATGGTGTGGAAGTCTTCATAGGTGCCCACGTCAGGAAAAGGCTCGTCCAGGAAGTCCATCAGGTTCCCAGCTCCGTTCATCTCCTCTGTGGGCGTGGCGCTGCTGACACCTGGCAGGGGGGGCAGATCACGAACCTGGTCTAGACCTCGTTCACACACACACACACACACACACACACGGTTTGCAGTTACTGTGGAGAAGAGGACTGCGGTCAGCCCGTCCTAAAGACTGTGCTGGACCCGGACCATCGGCCGCTCAGCGCTGAAGGCTGAAGGGCAGATAAACCCTCTGTGCGGGTTAAGATCCCGCTCTGGTCCGCAGGGCAGAAACCTTAGACCAGAACCCAGAAGAGGGCTGACGCTAAACACCGCAGCAGCGTTAGCAGCATTAGCACCGTCGGCTTCATAAAGCCGTCTTTTACCTTCACCGGCCTCCATGTTACCGTCCGTCCGAGCGACTGCGGCTGGAAAACGTTTCTTCCAAAATACTAACTTATTAAATGTCGACTTCGCGGCGCATTTCAGCTTCGACACAGAGAAAAGTGGGGCAAAACGTCAAGAAACAGACAGGAGACGGCGTCAGGCTGCTTCCCACAATGCACCTGGTCCAACTGTCAGCCTCAAAGATCGTCTATTGGAGGGATGACTGGCAACAAAATAAAAAAACAAAAACTAAATATCTTTTATCCCTAATAAAGTAGGAATCCTTTTCATTATAGTGAAATACATTGCAGGATAAAACATTAGGTGTTGGAGGTGGAAGTGCTTAAGTTGGTCTTAAGTTGGGCTTGTAGTTCAGTTGTTTTTGCTTTTATTTACAATACTTAGTTTGCTTAACCAACAGTCACAAAATGCCAAATGTATCAGCTGAGACCAGCAGGGAAGTGAACTGCCAGGCCCACTGGAATAATCAATAACTAAGGACTCTGATCGGTCCAGATTTTTGGCACTTACCGCCTCTCCCTGAATACCATCTGATTCTGGCACAAAGTCGCTCAGCTGCTAACTGCTTAATACAGATTTTCACCTGTATTTTATGCGACCAAACGTTTCCCATTGCAAGAAAACACTGATTACTGCAGTTTACAGTACATTTGGTATTTTAATGAACAGGCAGAGAAAATGACCATCATCTCTTTGCATTACGTAAGTCTCAACTACAAAAATGATGCTCGTATTTACATTTGTAAGATCATTTTCTTGAGAAAATATAGTTATATCGACGTATCAAACATTTCTCCTGATCGAACCTTTGTTGCATCATCATAGTCATTCTTCTCGGCCTTGAACTAAACACGCATCCCAGAATACAGTTATCACAAATACAAAAATACAAAAAGATAAATTGGGCCTACTCATAACATTGATATAGCAGTTATGGCCTTTGCCAGAATAAAAAAATAATTGAATCATGATCCCAACAGAACAATCCGATGTGTAAAAATGGAGAATTATTACAGAATAATGTACAGTACCTGAAGAACAAGAGATAAGTCATGATCTCAAACACTGCTGGCTGCTCTTGGCCTCAATATGAACTGTCTTCTTACTAAATATATTTTAAAAAAGCAAGAAATTGGTAATCATCACCTTGTCTAACCTGATGTCATTATAATATCGCCATACTGTAAACTACTGACTACCACAAACACAGTATTAGTACCTGCACTACAGTAATATTTTAATCTAATGATCATTAGACATGAACAATAATTCCCTGGTCAGCACATTACCACCACACTGACGACCCGTTCACCATATTTCAAACTGCTTGTCTTTCTCAAAGGGTGTTCTGTCCACAATGTTGTTGCTGAAGAGTCTAGAAAAACACCAAAGCAGAAAGCAAACGTCACTCATTATGCCAGAATAATGTAACAGTATTAACTGAACTCGTCTGAGGTTATGAATGATTTCTCTGTAAGCCTATTTATTAAGACAAATGTCTTAATAAATGAATGGTGCACTAATTAATGTATGCTCACCGCACAGTGTCGATGGAGGGGTTGATGGAGACCAGCTGGAGTAACGTGCCAGTTGAAGCATCACTGATCTTATTGTGACTCAGACTGCAACGTGCACACAAACACAAGCAGTGACACAGTGGAACATTTATTACTGTACATTATATCAGCCGGCTGCTGGTGTAGGCAGTAGCCACAAATAAAGATCTCTTTGGTCACAGGATTATGTTCACTTGCATTTCTGTCTGCTCAGACCAACTCTTAAACACAAAGAGCAATTTAATTTTCATGGCTTGTTGGCAGAGACACCTCAGACAGGTGTGTGCACTATATCAGTCTCTAATTTTAGGTACAGCCGGTAATTATCTAAGTTTTCTGACACTGCAGTATAATTTAAAAAGGTCTTTACA
The DNA here is from genome assembly GCA_005408345.1 of Macquaria australasica. Classification (NCBI taxonomy): domain Eukaryota; kingdom Metazoa; phylum Chordata; class Actinopteri; order Centrarchiformes; family Percichthyidae; genus Macquaria; species Macquaria australasica. The sequence continues at coordinate 279,084 of SEMN01000361.1, read as the reverse complement.
GTGATACGATGACTAAATGAAGACTATTCAATGTATGGAAGTACAGTAAGTTCATTGTTCGACACATTTCTGCAGACGCAGACCTAACTATACGTATACAATTGTCTTTTAAATAACAGGAACTTCAGGCTCTCCTGAAATGTAAATGCAACATCATCTGCCCTTGAAAGCATGTTTGGGGGAATCTATAACACATTTGAGTTGCTGTAATCAGTATTAATATTTGGGGTACTGTATGTTAACAGGGGTACTGTTTATTTTTACTTGCTGTCCTCTCAGCTCATTAAACTGTGAGGAGCTGACATTACTGGCTATTCTTGAACCTCACACCAACTCCACCTGTTGTTGTAAGCAATATCTTTTATAAATATTACCTCCACTGCCACAGAGGCTAGAGCCGACACTGCATTATATACATTTTTGTCACATGAACACGTGTATCTTTACAGTCTGACACTCACTCCAGGACTTGGACTTTGTGCAGATGTGGGATGAGCGTGAGCAGCAGCTGGTCAGTGAGCTCACAGTGACTGAGGTCCAGCTCTGTCAGCCCTTCAGAGAAGTCCAGCATCAGGGCCAAAGCCCCACAGGCCCTCTGATCCAGTGTGGTGTGACTGAGGTCCAGCTCTCCACTCAGGGCTCTGCACAGGGACACTGCCCGTCTCACTGCGTCCCTCTCACTGTTCACAGGAACCAGGGACACCAGGCGGAGGAGGGTAGCTTTACTGGCTCTAAGCAGGAGAAACAGAGCAAAGAGTAGACTGTTAAAGATGCTTAAACATGAATGAACACAAGCTTCTTCTCTGGTTCAGTTCCCACCTGAGGCGGACTCTGTCTAGGACAGGAAACAGCAGGTCCAGTCTGCTGTCCTCCACCTCACAGTCCTGCAGGTCGAGCTGTGTGTCCCGGCTGCTGCGTCTCAGGATGGTGGAGACGGCCCTGCAGTCATCACCAGTCAGACTCAAAGTCTCACTCTGACTCTCCTCTGGCAGCTCCACGCAGAAGGAGCAGGACAGATCCAGCCTGTGCTGCACAGTCCTGAGCAGGCCGACAGCTGCCCCCTGCTGGGCGTCAGAGGCAGCACAGCAGTGGACGAACCTCAGCAGCAGATTCCTGTCGACACTGTTAAGAAAATGGATTCAGAAATACAAAATTAAACGAATAACACAATTTCACTGTTCAGTTACCAATATGTTACCAATATTACCAAATTCTTTAATTAATATTATTTGTGATGTCACAAACAATATTAATTAAAGGATCATTTTGTTTCTTTACAACTGTTATCGTGGTTTTGTTCCTCATTTCAATCAGTAATTATAACTTAGAGCCCATCATGTTAATAGCTAAGACCTGGGAACATTGTGACATCACTTATAAGCATTCTGATTGGTCAAGAAACACAAGTGGTCAAACGATCAGACAGATTGCAAACAAACCTCCAGGTTAGACAAACTCATTTTGAAGAGACAACGAAGGCAAATGGTAAAATTAAACATCCATCAGTTTAAACTTCCTGCTTCAAATGTTCTGCTACTGTTCTGACTGGAGTTGTGCACGTTCAGTTTTCCTGTGCAATGAAGGATTATTAAAGTCATTTCAAGGCTCACTTTCAGTGTCACCTCCTCATAAAGTGGTTTAGATAATCTGGAAAAACTGTCGGTTTGTTTCCAACCTGTCTGACCGTCTGATTGCTCGTGTTTCTTGACCCGTCAGACGTCTTTTTAGCACCGTGCTCAGAAGTTACCCACAGTGAAGCAGTCTAAGTATCTTGGGGTCTCCAAAGATACTTCAAATGATTCATTTTCTGGAGCATTTAAGCAACTAAGCAAAGCATTACTGTCTCCACATCACTGAGATAAATATGGATTATAGCTGTGATCTTAGCACCTGTTGTGTAATGAAAGAAGACCTAATCATCAGTACTACATTAATATTGAGGTAGAGGGCAGACTTTGGATGCTTGTGGCATCTAATGCATCTAACCACTGATGATGGTAGTGGAAGTATGTATGCACCCTATCTCATCTATCTCCTCTAACATCCACGGTGCTCCAGGGAAAGGTGAATTATATCCTGTGTGTTGGAGAGGACTGATACAGGCACAGCTTTGAGAAACGAGCACGAAAGTCTGACCTGAGTTGAGAAACTTTGTCCAGCGTGAAGAGGATGGACTCTATTTCCCCTGTTGGTATGGAGGTCCACAGGAGGTTCAGTTTAACTCTGTCACTGTGTTTGAGGGTGAAGAGCAGGGCAGCGCAGTCCACCGAGTCCATCTCTCTGCAGGTCAGGTTGATCACATGATCGAATGACCTCAGTAAACTGGGTACAATGAGACTGTCATGAGCTCTGTAGATCTCTCTGATGGCAGTCAACACAAAGCTGGGACAGAGCCTGAAAGCAGAGTGTATTCACCGCGACACTTTAGTCAAAGAATTAACAAACTGCTGTAAAACATAAACCACAACAACACATATGCAAATTGATCACCTTTTAAATACAATCCTGTCCAGAAAGGGAAGCAGACGTGTGATGCTCTCCTGTAAGAAGCGGTTCTTCCTCAGGTTCACAGTGATGGTCTGAGCCGACGACTGCTGCAGCAGATAGTGAAGAAGCTCCCAGTTCAGACAGCAGGAGGTCAGGTCTCCACCAACCTTACTCAAGAAGGACCAGGTCAAGTCCTTGTCCTGGATTTCATGGAGGAGGGAGAGTAGCTGCTGGAAAATCTTCTCACTCAGTCTGCAGGTAAAAATGTATGAATATATCTTAGAAAAGTAAAGTATTGGTACATTTTGCATTTTCATTCATTAGTATGTGTTTAAAAGGCTCAAGAAAGACTTTTACTTGATTGTTAGAGGGCCATCATGCAGCAGCAGTGGAATCAGACCCTGAGCAGGGACGCAGAACTCAGTCAGATCTAACCTTCTGACTGCCCAGTATCTCAGCAGGGATGCCAAACTACTCACAACCTTCAACAACACTCTTTCTGATGGTTGGGCTGTCTTAGGGGCAAGAGAAAGCTCTTCAATAGCCAACGGACAGGCCACTCTCCCTCTTCTCACCCATCCACACAGTAGCAAGGCCATGTCATTGGAAAGCCTGAAAATCAAAGAGACAGAGAGAAAAAGCATGTTCAACACTAACTGGACATTCAAAGTGGACAGGATGGTGTTATAAGAACAAAAGTCAGTAGTTATATGAATGTGAACCTCAGACTGTGTAGTTGTGTTGTATGTCTAAAGAGGAGGGAGGCTCCTCTGACGGACATCTTTCTGGGTGTGAGGACGAGATCCACGTCAGAGCCACAAAGTCCGAGAACTCTCCCCGCAGACCTGCAGGTTTTCCAGTGTAACTCTCCTGTTAAGAGCAGGGCGAACCCCAGGAGCTGCAGCACAGAGGCCAACTGCTGGGCCTCCTCTCTGGATCTTACAGAGATGAATGTACACACACTCTGGAAGAACTCTGGATCACAGCTAAAACACAATATTATGGATGAAGTGTGAAAACAGCAAAGGTAAAGTACAACACATTCTGCATTACAAACCATCTTAGGTACAATGACTTTCATCAAGGTTGAAATGAATAGAGGACACATACAGTAGAATGAAATACTTAATAATTAATACTTAATAATTTCTGAAACGACAGAAGTCACGTAGTATATTTTAATATATAGTATTTGTCTGATTTACCTGAGCTGTGAGATATAAGGCAGACACTGTAGGAAACTCCTCACTTCACTCTCTTCATGTGAGCAGCCTGTCAGCTCCACCTGTTTCTTCTCTGATTGGAGTTTCAGCACTTCCAGGAGGATGGAGGTCTTTCTCTCTGAGAGGTCTATGGACCAGACTGCAGCAGCTGACTGGAAAACTGACTGTAACACTGGAAGGACACTCAAGCCTGTTTTAGTCTCATAGTCCTTCACGTGGGAGCACAGATCCAGCAGGAAATCACACTGATATTTGTGACCTGTTTCATTCATGTATCTGTCTTTAAAAGGGAAAGTTTCATATCTGCACACTGATGATAACAGCTCCAGTATCTTCTCTCCTGTCTGCTGTTGTCTCTCTGCTGCTGCACAGAACAGGTTCCCAAAGAACTTGGCTTCTCCATCAGAATCTGACCACTGATGATCAAAACTGAAATAATGAGAAGGAAACATTCTGTGATGATTTGATCTCAGCTGCATGAATACAACCACACAACACTGATGGACTCTATCCTGTCCTGTATAACATCTAATTACATTTTAAACACATCTTTCATCAGCTGAACATCATTTCTGGACTTTTTCTGACTCACAACACAAACATTAATCCTGCGTCTGAAATCACTGCAGATTTGCTACCTAGTGCTAATGTTCACTTTATGTGGCTTTACTTTGTGTTTGAGTTTCAGGTGTAAAATATATTCACAATATATAACTATACACAGTGGAACAACAAAATCTACAGTTCATATCCTGTACAATAGTTACAGAAAATCCCACCATGCAGTGCTTCACCCTGCTCCTGAGGTGACAGACGTGTAAATTACAGTTATGCTGCACTACATCTGTCAATGATGACGATTCGTACGTCTGAAATCTTCACTTGCTGCTCTCTACACAGTTAGTAGGATTTTCATCAGTCAGTAAAGTTCACTCCAGTCAGGAGTTAAAACGGCTGCTTGTTTTTCTTCATTTATTCTTGGAACGTTACCTTTTCTATCTGTGCAACATATTTTGTTTTTATGTTTCAACTGTTGATTTTAACGCTGCTGAGATATTAAAAAAAGTCAATACCAGTTTTAACTGCAGGTTTTTCAGTGTTGTATGATGTGCTTTTATTTCAGTATGAGGAGATGTTAGCAGGGCTGCGTTGTTGTCTCAGAGCTACATTGTTCTTATTATTATTCACAGCATTTCATTATTCTCATACAGGAAGAAGACGGTGACATGTTTCCAAATTGTTGCAGTTAAATATTTCAAATTAAAAAGCTGCGTAGTCCCACACTCTTTCCTCTGCTTGACTGGTGCAGTCAGACAGTGACCTGCATTAAGACAAGCTACCTTACCTGCCAGGTATGTTTCATATTGCAATTCAGTGGACTAAAACATGAGTGAGTGGTTTGGTGCATGGTGTACTGGAGCAAGAGCACGAACATACTGCCCCTTTCTATTCACTGAATCAAGGATTCATTCTGAATCATGACACCAAAAATCAAATTAGAGCATTTTACTGTTTAAGCTGGTTGTGGTGAAGCTAATATTATTAACTACTTTAGTTTATATACTGTTGGGTTGTTTAATCTGTATTAAAGGCTCATATTTTATAAACTCATGTCTAATTGTTGGATTAGGTTTGCTGCAGGGGGGCCTCTGCCTATAGTTTCAGGCATCAGTTGTTATTTAACATACTGTTTACCAGACACTGTATCAGCAGTGGCTGGTTTGATTCTGAATGCCACTTCCTGTCCACAGTCTGCACTGAGTCCTACAAGTCCCCCAACTAACTTCACAAAACTGAGAGAAATGTGGATAAAGTCACCAGGTGTAAATACTGATGACAAAGAAATATCACAGTAATATTTAAAATAGTACGATGTTAGAATTTATGCAACATGAAAGATTTCCATAACCTTATTTAGAGCACAACTCTTCATAATAAGAGATAAATCGTGTGAAGCACAATTCATTTACCTGAGCTGTGAGATATAAGGCAGACACTGTAGGAAACTCCTCACTTCACTCTCTTCATGTGAGCAGCCTGTCAGCTTCACCTGTTTCTTCTCTGATTGGAGTTTCAGCACTTCCAGGAGGATGGAGGTCTTTCTCTCTGAGAGGTCTATGGACCAGACTGCAGCAGCTGACTGGAAAACTGACTGTAACACTGGAAGGACACTCAAGCCTGTTTTAGTCTCATAGTCCTTCACGTGGGAGTAAAGATCCAGCAGGAAATCACAATGATATTCATCATCATCATCCATGTAATTAAGAGGGAAAGTTTCATATCTGCACACTGATGATAACAGCTCCAGTATCTTCTCTCCTGTCTGCTGTTGTCTCTCTGCTGCTGCACAGAACAGGTTCCCAAAGAACTTGGCTGCACCTGAGTCCATAAACCAATCAGAGACACTGGAACAAGAATTGAACATTTTGTTATGATATGACGTCAACAGCAGAAAAAGAGCCATGCATTACTGATATGGAGTGTATCTGCTAAAAGCCTACAAACACCTGCTAATGAGCACAATACAGTAAAATCAATCAACCTAAAATTCAAGTAACAATGCTTTAACTGGCTTATATGTGGGTTTTCAGAGACTTTACTAAATGAAATTCTTCACAAAATGTTTAAGGAACCAGGAAAGTCAGGCTGCAAAGGTGTATCCTGGCCTCTGTTAAAAGACTGTATGTTATACTGGAATAGCACTCCTGAACCAACAGGGGGGCTGAAAGGAATACTTTACCCACAACATTTACTAATCAATGAGCTCCAAAGCCTGGAATACTGGATCACAAGTTTTAACATCCATCACTCTTTAAAACTCTATGAAACTTCATACAGTACTAGTGTAACATGATTAGCATTTCTAGTGGTTTACTTATCACTTCCTCATAATGTATAATTTAATTTCAGTGATGCTAAAAAACACTCTGGACTGATCCATTGAACACATTACCTTAACCTTAAAACTACCAGTGAGCTGCTGTAGATGAAACAACACAAGTCCACAAATGTACACTGAAGTCATGTGAAGTACAATTCATTTACCTGAGCTGTGAGATATAAGGCAGACACTGTAGGAAACTCCTCACTTCACTCTCTTCATGTGAGCAGCCTGTCAGCTCCACCTGTTTCTTCTCTGATTGGAGTTTCAGCACTTCCAGGAGGATGGAGGTCTTTCTCTCTGAGAGGTCTATGGACCAGACTGCAGCAGCTGACTGGAAAACTGACTGTAACACTGGAAGGACACTCAAGCCTGTTTTAGTCTCATAGTCCTTCACGTGGGAGCACAGATCCAGCAGGAAATCACACTGATATTTGTGACCTGTTTCATTCATGTATCTGTCTTTAAAAGGGAAAGTTTCATATCTGCACACTGATGATAACAGCTCCAGTATCTTCTCTCCTGTCTGCTGTTGTCTCTCTGCTGCTGCACAGAACAGGTTCCCAAAGAACTTGGCTTCTTCATCAGGATCTGACCACTGATGATCAAAACTGAAATAATGAGAAGGAAACATTCTGTGATGATTTGATCTCAGCTGCATGAATACAACCACACAACACTGATGGACTCTATCCTGTCCTGTATAACATCTAATTACATTTTAAACACATCTTTCATCAGCTGAACATGATGATGATTCATACGTGTCTGAAATCTTCACTTGCTGCTCTCTACACAGTTAGTAGGATTTTCATCAGTCAGTAAAGTTCACTCCAGTCAGGAGTTAAAACGGCTGCTTGTTTTTCTTCATTTATTCTTGGAACGTTACCTTTTCTATCTGTGCAACATATTTTGTTTTTATGTTTCAACTGTTGATTTTAATGCTGCTGAGATATTAAAAAAAGTCAATACCAGTTTTAACTGCAGGTTTTTCAGTGTTGTATGATGTGCTTTTATTTCAGTATGAGGAGATGTTAGCAGGGCTGCGTTGTTGTCTCAGAGCTACATTGTTCTTATTATTATTCACAGCATTTCATTATTCTCATACAGGAAGAAGACGGTGACATGTTTCCAAATTGTTGCAGTTAAATATTTCAAATTAAAAAGCTGCGTAGTCCCACACTCTTTCCTCTGCTTGACTGGTGCAGTCAGACAGTGACCTGCATTAAGACAAGCTACCTTACCTGCCAGGTATGTTTCATATTGCAATTCAGTGGACTAAAACATGAGTGAGTGGTTTGGTGCATGGTGTACTGGAGCAAGAGCACGAACATACTGCCCCTTTCTATTCACTGAATCAAGGATTCATTCTGAATCATGACACCAAAAATCAAATTAGAGCATTTTACTGTTTAAGCTGGTTGTGGTGAAGCTAATATTATTAACTACTTTAGTTTATATACTGTTGGGTTGTTTAATCTGTATTAAAGGCTCATATTTTATAAACTCATGTCTAATTGTTGGATTAGGTTTGCTGCAGGGGGGCCTCTGCCTATAGTTTCAGGCATCAGTTGTTATTTAACATACTGTTTACCAGACACTGTATCAGCAGTGGCTGGTTTGATTCTGAATGCCACTTCCTGTCCACAGTCTGCACTGAGTCCTACAAGTCCCCCAACTAACTTCACAAAACTGAGAGAAATGTGGATAAAGTCACCAGGTGTAAATACTGATGACAAAGAAATATCACAGTAATATTTAAAATAGTACGATGTTAGAATTTATGCAACATGAAAGATTTCCATAACCTTATTTAGAGCACAACTCTTCATAATAAGAGATAAATCGTGTGAAGCACAATTCATTTACCTGAGCTGTGAGATATAAGGCAGACACTGTAGGAAACTCCTCACTTCACTCTCTTCATGTGAGCAGCCTGTCAGCTTCACCTGTTTCTTCTCTGATTGGAGTTTCAGCACTTCCAGGAGGATGGAGGTCTTTCTCTCTGAGAGGTCTATGGACCAGACTGCAGCAGCTGACTGGAAAACTGACTGTAACACTGGAAGGACACTCAAGCCTGTTTTAGTCTCATAGTCCTTCACGTGGGAGTAAAGATCCAGCAGGAAATCACAATGATATTCATCATCATCATCCATGTAATTAAGAGGGAAAGTTTCATATCTGCACACTGATGATAACAGCTCCAGTATCTTCTCTCCTGTCTGCTGTTGTCTCTCTGCTGCTGCACAGAACAGGTTCCCAAAGAACTTGGCTGCACCTGAGTCCATAAACCAATCAGAGACACTGGAACAAGAATTGAACATTTTGTTATGATATGACGTCAACAGCAGAAAAAGAGCCATGCATTACTGATATGGAGTGTATCTGCTAAAAGCCTACAAACACCTGCTAATGAGCACAATACAGTAAAATCAATCAACCTAAAATTCAAGTAACAATGCTTTAACAGGCTTATATGTGGGTTTTCAGAGACTTTACTAAATGAAATTCTTCACAAAATGTTTAAAGAACCAGGAAAGTCAGGCTGCAAAGGTGTATCCTGGCCTCTGTTAAAAGACTGTATGTTATACTGGAATAGCACTCCTGAACCAACAGGGGGGCTGAAAGGAATACTTTACCCACAACATTTACTAATCAATGAGCTCCAAAGCCTGGAATACTGGATCACAAGTTTTAACATCCATCACTCTTTAAAACTCTATGAAACTTCATACAGTACTAGTGTAACATGATTAGCATTTCTAGTGGTTTACTTATCACTTCCTCATAATGTATAATTTAATTTCAGTGATGCTAAAAAACACTCTGGACTGATCCATTGAACACATTACCTTAACCTTAAAACTACCAGTGAGCTGCTGTAGATGAAACAACACAAGTCCACAAATGTACACTGAAGTCATGTGAAGTACAATTCATTTACCTGAGCTGTGAGATATAAGGCAGACACTGTAGGAAACTCCTCACTTCACTCTCTTCATGTGAGCAGCCTGTCAGCTCCACCTGTTTCTTCTCTGATTGGAGTTTCAGCACTTCCAGGAGGATGGAGGTCTTTCTCTCTGAGAGGTCTATGGACCAGACTGCAGCAGCTGACTGGAAAACTGACTGTAACACTGGAAGGACACTCAAGCCTGTTTTAGTCTCATAGTCCTTCACGTGGGAGCACAGATCCAGCAGGAAATCACACTGATATTTGTGACCTGTTTCATTCATGTATCTGTCTTTAAAAGGGAAAGTTTCATATCTGCACACTGATGATAACAGCTCCAGTATCTTCTCTCCTGTCTGCTGTTGTCTCTCTGCTGCTGCACAGAACAGGTTCCCAAAGAACTTGGCTTCTTCATCAGGATCTGACCACTGATGATCAAAACTGAAATAATGAGAAGGAAACATTCTGTGATGATTTGATCTCAGCCGCATGAATACAACCACACAACACTGATGGACTCTATCCTGTCCTGTATAACATCTAATTACATTTTAAACACATCTTTCATCAGCTGAACATGATGATGATTCATACGTGTCTGAAATCTTCACTTGCTGCTCTCTACACAGTTAGTAGGATTTTCATCAGTCAGTAAAGTTCACTCCAGTCAGGAGTTAAAACGGCTGCTTGTTTTTCTTCATTTATTCTTGGAACGTTACCTTTTCTATCTGTGCAACATATTTTGTTTTTATGTTTCAACTGTTGATTTTAATGCTGCTGAGATATTAAAAAAAGTCAATACCAGTTTTAACTGCAGGTTTTTCAGTGTTGTATGATGTGCTTTTATTTCAGTATGAGGAGATGTTAGCAGGGCTGCGTTGTTGTCTCAGAGCTACATTGTTCTTATTATTATTCACAGCATTTCATTATTCTCATACAGGAAGAAGACGGTGACATGTTTCCAAATTGTTGCAGTTAAATATTTCAAATTAAAAAGCTGCGTAGTCCCACACTCTTTCCTCTGCTTGACTGGTGCAGTCAGACAGTGACCTGCATTAAGACAAGCTACCTTACCTGCCAGGTATGTTTCATATTGCAATTCAGTGGACTAAAACATGAGTGAGTGGTTTGGTGCATGGTGTACTGGAGCAAGAGCACGAACATACTGCCCCTTTCTATTCACTGAATCAAGGATTCATTCTGAATCATGACACCAAAAATCAAATTAGAGCATTTTACTGTTTAAGCTGGTTGTGGTGAAGCTAATATTATTAACTACTTTAGTTTATATACTGTTGGGTTGTTTAATCTGTATTAAAGGCTCATATTTTATAAACTCATGTCTAATTGTTGGATTAGGTTTGCTGCAGGGGGGCCTCTGCCTATAGTTTCAGGCATCAGTTGTTATTTAACATACTGTTTACCAGACACTGTATCAGCAGTGGCTGGTTTGATTCTGAATGCCACTTCCTGTCCACAGTCTGCACTGAGTCCTACAAGTCCCCCAACTAACTTCACAAAACTGAGAGAAATGTGGATAAAGTCACCAGGTGTAAATACTGATGACAAAGAAATATCACAGTAATATTTAAAATAGTACGATGTTAGAATTTATGCAACATGAAAGATTTCCATAACCTTATTTAGAGCACAACTCTTCATAATAAGAGATAAATCGTGTGAAGCACAATTCATTTACCTGAGCTGTGAGATATAAGGCAGACACTGTAGGAAACTCCTCACTTCACTCTCTTCATGTGAGCAGCCTGTCAGCTCCACCTGTTTCTTCTCTGATTGGAGTTTCAGCACTTCCAGGAGGATGGAGGTCTTTCTCTCCGAGAGGTCTATGGACCAGACTGCAGCAGCTGACTGGAAAACTGACTGTAACACTGGAAGGACACTCAAGCCTGTTTCAGGCTCATAAGAGTACAGGTCCAGTAGGAAATCACACCATTTCACTTTAAGAGGGAGTGTTTCATATCTGCACACTGATGATAACAGCTCCAGTATCTTCTCTCCTGTCTGCTGTTGTCTCTCTGCTGCTGCACAGAACAGGTTCCCAAAGAACTTGGCTGCACCTGAGACTCTAAACCAATCAGAGACACTGGAACAAGAATTGAACATTTTGTTATGATATGACGTCAACAGCAGAAAAAGAGCCATGCATTACTGATATGGAGTGTATCTGCTAAAAGCCTACAAACACCTGCTAATGAGCACAATACAGTAAAATCAATCAACCTAAAATTCAAGTAACAATGCTTTAACTGGCTTATATGTGGGTTTTCAGAGACTTTACTAAATTAAATTCTTCACAAAATGTTTAAGGAACCAGGAAAGTCAGGCTGCAAAGGTGTATCCTGGCCTCTGTTAAAAGACTGTATGTTATACTGGAATAGCACTCCTGAACCAACAGGGGGGCTGAAAGGAATACTTTACCCACAACATTTACTAATCAATGAGCTCCAAAGCCTGGAATACTGGATCACAAGTTTTAACATCCATCACTCTTTAAAACTCTATGAAACTTCATACAGTACTAGTGTAACATGATTAGCATTTCTAGTGGTTTACTTATCACTTCCTCATGATGTATAATTTAATTTCAGTGATGCTAAAAAACACTCTGGACTGATCCATTGAACACATTACCTTAACCTTAAAACTACCAGTGAGCTGCTGTAGATGAAACAACACAAGTCCACAAATGTACACTGAAGTCATGTGAAGTACAATTCATTTACCTGAGCTGTGAGATATAAGGCAGACACTGTAGGAAACTCCTCACTTCACTCTCTTCATGTGAGCAGCCTGTCAGCTCCACCTGTTTCTTCTCTGATTGGAGTTTCAGCACTTCCAGGAGGATGGAGGTCTTTCTCTCTGAGAGGTCTATGGACCAGACTGCAGGAGCTGACTGGAAAACTGACTGTAACACTGGAAGGACACTCAAGCCTGTTTTAGTCTCATAGTCCTTCACGTGGGAGTAAAGATCCAGCAGGAAATCACACTGATATTTGTGACCTGTTTCATTCATGTATCTGTCTTTAAAAGGGAAAGTTTCATATCTGCACACTGATGATAACAGCTCCAGTATCTTCTCTCCTGTCTGCTGTTGTCTCTCTGCTGCTGCACAGAACAGGTTCCCAAAGAACTTGACTTCTCCATCAGAATCTGACCACTGATGATCAAAACTGAAATAATGAGAAGGAAACATTCTGTGATGATTTGATCTCAGCCGCATGAATACAACCACACAACACTGATGGACTCTATCCTGTCCTGTATAACATCTAATTACATTTTAAACACATCTTTCATCAGCTGAACATGATGATGATTCATACGTGTCTGAAATCTTCACTTGCTGCTCTCTACACAGTTAGTAGGATTTTCATCAGTCAGTAAAGTTCACTCCAGTCAGGAGTTAAAACGGCTGCTTGTTTTTCTTCATTTATTCTTGGAACGTTACCTTTTCTATCTGTGCAACATATTTTGTTTTTATGTTTCAACTGTTGATTTTAATGCTGCTGAGATATTAAAAAAAGTCAATACCAGTTTTAACTGCAGGTTTTTCAGTGTTGTATGATGTGCTTTTATTTCAGTATGAGGAGATGTTAGCAGGGCTGCGTTGTTGTCTCAGAGCTACATTGTTCTTATTATTATTCACAGCATTTCATTATTCTCATACAGGAAGAAGACGGTGACATGTTTCCAAATTGTTGCAGTTAAATATTTCAAATTAAAAAGCTGCGTAGTCCCACACTCTTTCCTCTGCTTGACTGGTGCAGTCAGACAGTGACCTGCATTAAGACAAGCTACCTTACCTGCCAGGTATGTTTCATATTGCAATTCAGTGGACTAAAACATGAGTGAGTGGTTTGGTGCATGGTGTACTGGAGCAAGAGCACGAACATACTGCCCCTTTCTATTCACTGAATCAAGGATTCATTCTGAATCATGACACCAAAAATCAAATTAGAGCATTTTACTGTTTAAGCTGGTTGTGGTGAAGCTAATATTATTAACTACTTTAGTTTATATACTGTTGGGTTGTTTAATCTGTATTAAAGGCTCATATTTTATAAACTCATGTCTAATTGTTGGATTAGGTTTGCTGCAGGGGGGCCTCTGCCTATAGTTTCAGGCATCAGTTGTTATTTAACATACTGTTTACCAGACACTGTATCAGCAGTGGCTGGTTTGATTCTGAATGCCACTTCCTGTCCACAGTCTGCACTGAGTCCTACAAGTCCCCCAACTAACTTCACAAAACTGAGAGAAATGTGGATAAAGTCACCAGGTGTAAATACTGATGACAAAGAAATATCACAGTAATATTTAAAATAGTACGATGTTAGAATTTATGCAACATGAAAGATTTCCATAACCTTATTTAGAGCACAACTCTTCATAATAAGAGATAAATCGTGTGAAGCACAATTCATTTACCTGAGCTGTGAGATATAAGGCAGACACTGTAGGAAACTCCTCACTTCACTCTCTTCATGTGAGCAGCCTGTCAGCTTCACCTGTTTCTTCTCTGATTGGAGTTTCAGCACTTCCAGGAGGATGGAGGTCTTTCTCTCCGAGAGGTCTATGGACCAGACTGCAGCAGCTGACTGGAAAACTGACTGTAACGCTGGAAGGACACTCAAGCCTGTTTTAGTCTCATAGTCCTTCACGTGGGAGTAAAGATCCAGCAGGAAATCACACTGATATTTGTGACCTGTTTCATTCATGTATCTGTCTTTAAAAGGGAAAGTTTCATATCTGCACACTGATGATAACAGCTCCAGTATCTTCTCTCCTGTCTGCTGTTGTCTCTCTGCTGCTGCACAGAACAGGTTCCCAAAGAACTTGGCTTCACCTGAGACTCTAAACCAATCAGAGAAACTGGAACAAGAATTGAACATTTTGTTATGATATGACGTCAACAGCAGAAAAAGAGCCATGCATTACTGATATGGAGTGTATCTGCTAAAAGCCTACAAACACCTGCTTAATGAGCACAATACAGTAAAATCAATCAACCTAAAATTCAAGTAACAATGCTTTAACAGGCTTGTATGTGGGTTTTCAGAGACTTTACTAAATTAAATTCTTCACAAAATGTTTAAGGAACCAGGAAAGTCAGGCTGCAAAGGTGTATCCTGGCCTCTGTTAAAAGACTGTATGTTATACTGGAATAGCACTCCTGAACCAACAGGGGGGCTGAAAGGAATACTTTACCCACAACATTTACTAATCAATGAGCTCCAAAGCCTGGAATACTGGATCACAAGTTTTAACATCCATCACTCTTTAAAACTCTATGAAACTTCATACAGTACTAGTGTAACATGATTAGCATTTCTAGTGGTTTACTTATCACTTCCTCATGATGTATAATTTAATTTCAGTGATGCTAAAAAACACTCTGGACTGATCCATTGAACACATTACCTTAACCTTAAAACTACCAGTGAGCTGCTGTAGATGAAACAACACAAGTCCACAAATGTACACTGAAGTCATGTGAAGTACAATTCATTTACCTGAGCTGTGAGATATAAGGCAGACACTGTAGGAAACTCCTCACTTCACTCTCTTCATGTGAGCAGCCTGTCAGCTCCACCTGTTTCTTCTCTGATTGGAGTTTCAGCACTTCCAGGAGGATGGAGGTCTTTCTCTCTGAGAGGTCTATGAACCAGACTGCAGGAGCTGACTGGAAAACTGACTGTAACGCTGGAAGGACACTCAAGCCTGTTTCAGGCTCATAAGAGTACAGGTCCAGTAGGAAATCACACCATTTCACTTTAAGAGGGAGTGTTTCATATCTGCACACTGATGATAACAGCTCCAGTATCTTCTCTCCTGTCTGCTGTTGTCTCTCTGCTGCACAGAACAGATTCCCAAAGAACCTGATTTCGTCTGAAGGTTCTGATAATTGAGGCACGAAACTGAAATCATGAAGATTAAATGTTATGTATGTTTTTTATCAAATACAACTAAAACCTTTCTGCGTGAAATGTAGTATGAAATCTGTTTATATAACTTAATCTGCATGCAGAAACACTCAAAATAGATGACACAGCTTCTAATGAACAGAGAAATAATGAGAGATAACCATTTACCTGAGCTGTGAGATATAAGGCAGACACTGTAGGAAACTCCTCACTTCACTCTCTTCATGTGAGCAGCCTGTCAGCTTCACCTGTTTCTTCTCTGATTGGAGTTTCAGCACTTCCAGGAGGATGGAGGTCTTTCTCTCTGAGAGGTCTATGGACCAGGCTGCAGCAGCTGACTGGAAAAGTGGCCTCAGTTTTGGAAGGACACTTGAACACCCTTCATTCTTCACACGTTGGTAAAAATCAAGAAGGATGTTATGTAAGTCAGTGTTAACAGAAAACAATGAGAGGAGCGTATTCACTACATTGTGAGAGCTCTCTCCTCTGTGAAGTGCTGCTTTCAGGCATAAATCCAGTAACAGCTCCTTTTCTTCCCTCTCCAGTGTCCCATGGCATCGATCCTGGTCCTGTAATCCTGGACCTCTGTAGGTCACCCTGAAGCTGCATAACAAACACATGCATCACACAGTGCATGTACTGTAACAGTGACTCAAAGTAAAATTTAAGAACATACAGTAAACAAATAATGTTAACACTGTGCTGATGTTAGATATGAAGTGCAATTACAGTATTTATTTTTCCACATCTTTAGCAGAATGTCTGAGTGTACAATATAGAAGTTCAGATTCATTCTACACAATGAGGCCCGTCTGATTCTGAAAAGTGTAATCATTAACTTCATCAATAGTTTACGATTCCAGACTCATTGAACTACACCTGCTACACCTGATCACTGCATAGCCAAGTGAACTCCGCTAGCACCAAACTCTAAACAAGTTTTGTAGTTTTAACTGCTGAAATCTAAAATCTGAGATGTTTACACAAAGGTATGAAATGAAATCTAACTCTGGGGTTGGTATTCTTCTATCTGTGCAGTGTTTGACACAATGTGTCTCGCATAGTGGACATTTATTTATCTTGAAACTAGACACATCAGCAGTCTGCCCATGGTGTCTGCTGGCTGTTAGAAGATGTGACATCAACTGCAGGGCCTCTACGAAACATCATACTGAGGCACTCAGAGCAGCCAAGTTAATTTAACTTTCAAACTTTCTTTAAAACAGACTAAGCACACTGCTGGTTAACACTATTTAAATGTTGGTTATTAATCATATTCCATGGTGTCTTTGTAGATGCAATGGATGTTGACCACAGAGTGTTAGAAGTAAACAAGCTTTAATGCATTAGCCAGTGTTCAAATTACGGGGGGAGCCAGGGGGTTTAGCTCCTTAGCTAATTAATGTAGAAAACACCCTCTCATAGCGATTTTTCCACCCGGTGACAAGTTAATTATCCAGACACAGGCTCAAATTTCTCACTAAGTGATGAGTTTTATATTTGTTTTTACTTGTCTTTGTAATTTTTAGTATTAGAGATGGGGACAGCCTAATAAAGTCTCTCTCTCCCTCCGCACCATAAAAAAAAAAGGATTTTCATGTCAACATTGACAGTTTAACAAAAATATCAAAATTAAAAGTACGTGGAATCAGCATCACACAAATAAAAGCTACATACCTGAGTGAGCCGATGTATGGCAAAGCCTCAAAGAGGTACTCGCACAGACTTTGGCAGACAGGAGTTGCCCTCTCCCAGTGGAGGCAGACATTAACCTTCGTAGTAATCTTCTGCATGACCTTTACTGCTCTTTCAAACAGCTGTTTTTTACCCGCAACTGGAAGGTGCAACTGATTTCCATCTAGGCCAAGTAAGCTGGTGTGGTCCATCTGCCCTCCACTGAGAAGGACAATCTCCCACAGCTGCTGCGGCAGAGGGTCGCACCTGTAACATGAAGAATAATCGGAGAATATTTCCTCATTATAAAAGTTACAGAGTAGAGTAAGTATCATAAAGAACAGAAGCTACATCAGAAGTACCCGGGGTCATGGGGGTCATTCTATTTTGCCATCCTCATCACCTCTTGGATTCATTCATAAAATTAGTGGTTACACATGAAAAACAAATTCTATTCTACTTAATTAGATAAGTTGTAACCTAAGCAGTAATTTGACACTCGCTCACCACTGGACATTCTGAAGGCATCCGAATAGTCGTCTCATTCCTTGTTCTGACACCATGACGTCCTTAAGGTTCAGACATAGTTTCCTCTCCTTCGACTGAGTGACCACATAGGCCACAGCACAGCAAGGGTAAGGGTCAAGACTCTCTCCACTGAGATCAAGGTGGTAGTCCAGTTTGTCCAGAAGGTAGATGCACGCTTCAGGACACTGGGACTCGTAGAAGCACTGGCATAAGAACAGTATGTCCACATCAAGCCCACTGTCCTCAGTATCAGCCCCATCTTGGTTACACAGACAAGGGGAAAATGTGGTGATCAGTTCCTTGAAGAACCAGTCAGATGTGTTCTTGAGCTCCTCAGCTGGAATCAGACACGTCATCAAACTAGGGTTCTTCTCAGTCAACAATCTACACATGAAAGGGATCAGATGTTTCATGTGTTTCCTCTCCTCAGTGAGGCATTGCTGAAAAACATCCCTGATTTTATCTGGATTCTTCAAGAGCCACAGTGCTGCAAAGAACTCCTGCATTGTGTAGTGGAGAAATGCATATGTGGTTTTTGTCTCAGTGAGGGCGACTTTGAAGACAAGTGGTTTCAGGAAGCAAAGGACACAGCTGTCTTCACAGGGCAGCTCCGTCAAGTTCACAGTTTTTCTTTCAGTTGCATGAAAAGCAGACTCAGCCAAATCCAGAATTTCCTTCTTCTTGTTCTTGATGAAGGAATTTAGATGTTTGTTTTTTGTTTTGTTGCTGTTTGACTGAAGGCAAAAACGAGCAATATTGATGTATATTTCAGTTATAGTGCATGGCTGTGGAGAGTCTTCTGGTGTGTCAGATGAAAAGCAGGCAGCCACCATCAGTGCATACATTGGGACGTGGCAAAGAGTTAACAACTCCAAGTTGCTCAAAACCTTCTCCTGTTCTTTGCCTAGCATTGCAGATAAGTATGTTTTTATGGTCTGCTCACTAAAGCCTTTCACTTCCACTCTGAGGAAGTCCCCAGAAAGAAAGTCTTCTTCATCATCCGGTCTGCAAGTCACGATGACCTTGGCATTAGGTAGTAGGTCCTTCTCTACAACTTTCTCCACCACTGATGAAGAGAGAGCTGTGATTCCATCAAAAATGACTGTAACATTGTCAGAGTTCTTCTTTATGTCCTGTAAGACCTCTTCTTTGCCTTCATCTGGTTCACTGTACACACTGAAAAGAAGATCCTCCAAGCTCGTGTCCGTCGTGACGCGGGATGTTGCTCTCATGTCAAAGTAAAACATGAAATCGAGCTCCTTGTTGTCTCTTTCTGCCCAGAGTTTCAACATTTCGTGAGCGAGTGCTGTCTTTCCAATTCCAGGTTTACCAACCAGGAGTATGTTTTTCTCTGTTTTCAGCAGGTCACTGGGGGAAATTTTTGGTTTGTCCTCAGGGATGTACGTCCTCAGCTTTTTAGGGCGACTCATCTTGCTTTTCTTGCTCTTAATCTTCTTTATTTTAGATGGAGAAACACTTCCTTGTGTGTCTAATACAAGCGAAGTGTACGACAGATTGGGCTTCTTGTTTTGCTCAAACAGATTTTTGTTTGCCATCCAAAACTCATTTGATATTCTTTGTGCTTTTGACTTCAGCTTTGCCTGATATCTGTGGCACGAATTTGGGCCTAAAATACAAACAACAGTGAGTAAATAAATATACTATAAATTAACTGCTGTGCGCTTGCACTGAATAACATTAAAGTGCATTATATAAAACCAGCACATCAAAGATAAACCTTAAAAATGTGACACACCATCAATGAGAATTCTGCTTTAAAATACCTTGTAAGCAGTGTGCATCCACTTGTGTGTCTTCCTTGAAAGAAAAGCAGCTGATCCAGTGGTGTAGGTCAAACTTCTTGGTCTCAGCTGCACTCTTTTTGTCAGGGAGAAGGGGCGGCCTCCCGATAGTCCTCTTCCTCGTCATGTAAATAATCCTGAGGAACTTATAACAGGCTACTTCCCCCTTTTTTGAGACTGAGTCCAGTATTTTTCTGGTTTTATCGTAGTCATCCCTCTCTGCCTGTATTTTGCTGACCTCTTCATCACTGAAAACTTTTTTCTGATACAAGTTCTCCACAATCACTGAGAGGTTCTTTAAGTCTCCCACGAGGTGGACTCTGGCACCCTTGACGTAATCTAAGGCAGACTGCGATGTACAAGCCATGTGTCCTAACTTCTGTATGTTCTGCACACAGATCCAACTTCAATGATCTGGAGAACAAAAAACCAGGTTAAAGAAAAGGTTAAATTACAACAATTACTTTGCCTGTGATGTATTTACTATTATGTAAAAAGTCTGATGCATGCACTTATTGTAAGTCCCTTTGGATAAAGCATTAAATAAATGTAACATAATATAATGTAATGTCAAACATGTCAATTAAGGTTAAAAAACCCCAGTTTAATAGCTAAAAGTCTTTAATTAGTTTATCCTTTTATTTCAACATTTCTCCTAAAGAGACCAAAAGCAAACATGAATTTATTCTGCTAAAAAAGTATTGTCAGCGCAGTCACAGTGTAGCATAGCTTATGTTGCTTTCAACTGAAACACGCTTAAAGGAATCTGTGCCAAACTGATACGTAAAATGGATCAAATATATTCAGCAGGGGAGGAAGAGTTGGCATCATGTAAAATCAAGCTGCACGTTTTATTTATTGAATAGTATTTAACATCCAAAGTAATTCATCCTTACTGATTGGGATATATAATCTTTCAGCAGCAGCTTCTACCTCCCCTGACAATTTAATACTTAGTCTTTACTTGTGCTGATTTATTCTCTGAACCAACCACACCAAATTGTAAATTTATTCTCTGTAATGGGGATAAGAACTCAGCTCTAGTGGAGTCCAGAAACATTTCATTTTTAACCCTCTTGGAAACCTTGTTTTAATACTGAAAATGTTATTCAACCATTAGATGACTTTTTAGATGTTTAGATGCGTCTTTTATTTTCCCATCACAGAGCCGATATATTACTTTAATTCATTTCTGGTGATATCCCAAATGCATACAAAGCTACCAAGTTATGTTTTGTAGTATATAGGTATTGGTAGAGCCCATCTCTACACTGATAACAAAGTCAAAGTATTTTTTAGTAGTATTATTTTAAAAAGCTAAAATTAAATTTGTTGTGTCTCCTATTTTCTCCTTTTGGTTTAATTTGTAATGTTTCTACATTTTGTATACTGTGGGGCACATTATATTGCATCTTTTTGCATGAAATGTGTCATTATAAATAGTTTCATTGTGTTTTTAATGAACTAAAAGACAAAGTTACATTCATACAGCATTAACGAAGAAGACAGAGGTAAAATGTTCTGCCCAGACCACATCCTGCACAGACACATGCAGACTGTATATCAGAGACACTTACACACAGGCCTCACAGTCTCCACTGGTGACAGACTCCATCAGTGCCTTTCCTACATGATTTTCCTGATCACAAGAAAAAACAGAAAAATCACAAAATACCATCAAATCAATAGTAGCAGAGAGCTCCAAGAGTCACAGACCAAGGTGGCATTATCGGTCTGATTAGCTCATTACACACAGCTTTTGAATTGTATGTTTACAGCCACACTTCTGGGGAACTTTGCCTCCAAGATAAGATGCAAACAAAAACCAAATTCTGCTTCGTGCAAAGTAAAACAAAACTAAATGAAAAAGTAAAGCAAATGTTGGCCACAAGCTTCCAGTGGCTCTTTGCCTTAACTGCAACATGGACTTGAATTACTCCTAAAACAACACAAGGACCGATGTTCCCGTTCAAAAGCATCAGATAGACAGACAAGGTCGCAAAATATAGCCCTTACAGGAAGTAACAAAATAAATAAATAAATAAAACCGATGAACACTTCTTCATGTAGTGAAGAGAAGTCAGTCCTGCAGTTTAAACTTCACCTGACATACACGCCTTATAAACACAATCCTCCACAGGTATGTTCTTAAAAACGGTAGCCCGAGTCTTTGTACAATGATAAGTGGAAACAAAGGGCAGGCCTGTGTGGTCCCTTCTTCACCTACAGAAACACCCTCTAAAAGTGGACATCTACCTTTTAAAACACCTCTGCTGCTCTTCTTCCGTGCACTCACCTGGACGGCACAGTGTCCACTCCGTGCAGAGGCCTTCTTGTCCCACAGTGAGGTTCAGTGGCTTTCTTTCTGTGTTGGGAGGTGGAACCTTTTCTAAATCCAACCGGACAGCTTCATGCACGGTGCCTCAAGGCTTCCTGCTCTGCCTTCCTTTCAGTTTCGCTGAACCACACGTGACCACACACCTGTATGAAGAGGAGCCCTCAGTGCAGCCACAAGATGCCACTACTGGACCAGACAACATGTTTATTCATGTTTTCTCATTGTCCATATGCCAACATTGGTCTGTCCAGCGAGCCAGTGTTTGCTGTTATAAATGACAATAATGTTTTCTTTTGTTTCCTACTGAAAATGTGCCCAGCTGTGACCCCAAAACTGAGGCACCGTTATTGTAGGTTATTGTAGCCCGTTACCTTCACGGCTCTCCTGAACCTGAAGATGTAATTTATCTGTACTCTTGCTCTGGATTCCAACTTTGTTTTTCTAATTCAAAATACTGTGAATTAAAGTGTCTGTGATCTTTGTTTGAAGGAACTACAAAATTATATTCAGTGTCTATGGCAACAGTCTTTATCTGCAGCAAAGTACCAAAAATAGATTGCAAACATTGTTTTTCAGGATGATCAGATATCTTGTGTACAGAGATTTCAACTAAACAGATACAAAAACGTAGAAAGGCAGTTTGTCCTCATTGAGCCTGAACCTTAACACGCATTCTAGATTGTTTTTGGTGATATAAATCCCCATTTTCCACATGTGCATCAAGATATTTGCATGTCGACACAGAGGAAGTTTGTCCCTGCTCTGTCTAAAGTGTGAGTTTGCAGGATACGTGGGCGGACCTGCTGTGTGAGTCCGTACAAAGGGCAAAGTTTCCCCTGATGCATGAGCTGCACCTTCCTGCACCAGCAGCACAGAAAACACAGTCCTGTTATTATATAAAAAAGAAAAGATCTCTTCACTCAGGCTCAGAGGAGATGGCCCAGAAGAAAGCCACCTTGTTCAACTTCTGGGGAGTTGCTGTCTCTTCCAGACCTCACGCTGTTTTCCACAAGCTGGAGGAGTTGCATAACGTGCCAGGGTAAGGAGACGGTTACACCATCTCTGCACTGTAAAAAGTCTGGTTTCCAGATCAAATCAAAGGTTTTATTTATCTAAAAACTGTCATAAAATACATCAAATAATCAAATAATCTGTCCAAGCAGGAAAGTCATTTACTGGAGTGTGTAGATGTGTGTGAGGTTTGATAAATCTTTATTAAAAACACAACAAGTTGATGTTTTTTTCAGTGTGTCAGTGGAAGCAGGAAAAACTACAACACTTAAGCAGGATTTACTGCACTTTAAACTTCTGCAGCTCTTAAACACATCAAGTTTAGACGGCTGGTGCACATACCACATGGCCAAAAGTAAATGGACACCTGAACAGGATAATTGGAAAAAACAAGACAAAACAAAACCTTCACGTTGGGCTGGGGGAAGTTACAACACGCATTTTTCTGACATTTTATAGACAAAACAGGTAATCAAGAAAACAATTGATAGATCAGTCGATAATGAAAATAATCATTAGTTGCCGCCCCAGAACTAATGTTGTCTGCTACACTGTTTATGTACATGTGCATGTGAAGGAGTGCCTTCCAGTTTAATATGGTTTCATTATTCTGCACATACATTCTTACTATGATTTGTAGCATCTGTTACATGTTTAACCTCCTTTAATGTCACCATATAGACCCATTTTAATGTTACAGACTACTATATTACTATTTATAGACTATTTAAAGGCGGTTTGGTGAGTTTTGTTTTGTTTAGGTAAAATTAGTGTTTTTGTCAATGGAGTCTGGTGGCTTTGAAGTGAGCGATATAGTGGCTGTTTCTGGTTGGGGGAGGTGTTCTGGTCTGAGGTGCTGATGCTGGTGCGACATCTAGTGGCAGCGAATATCATAAGAAAACCTTTAAAGTCTTTAGTCTTGTTGTTTGTCTCTGTGGTTTTCAGGGGTTTTCTGTCCAGTGTGGCGTCCCAAAAGGGCAGCGCCATGAGCCGGGCCGAGAGAGGCGAGATGACGCTTTCTCAGGTGGGTGAGGTCAAAATAATCTCCCTGGAAGGGCCCCTTTACTGCCTCCTCCACCCCTGAAACTCTGTTTTTTGGTGTAGATGATCCCAGCGTTCGAGGCGGAGTGTGTGAAGGAGGCCCAGGTGAAGGGTGTGACTCTGCCGTCTGATTGGTCAGTCAGAGGCCTGCTGGAGGAGCTCAGAGAGGCGATGATGGATGTCCAGCCAGCCGTGCTGAAGACAGCTGCCCGTCTGCGTCACAGTGGTACACATGCATCAACACATCTGTACACAAAACACACACAGCTGCTGATGCAGGGGGACGTCACCGAAAGGGAGTCTGAGGCTGGATCTGATTCTGCTCCTCCATCCCATCAGGGTTACTGACAGCTGTGCTGGCCAATCACTGGCTAGATGACAGCGCGTCTGGAGACGGTCCAGCCCGCCTTCTCTCTCTGCTGGGCGGCCATTTTGACCTGGTCCTCCAGTCCTGTCGCTCAGGTCACAGGGTCCCCGAGTCGTCCATGTTCACCTCTGCTCTGCAGCACCTGGGAGTGACATCACAACAGGTAGAGGACACACTCTCACATATACATACATATATAACTGTATACCCTGGAAAGTCAGTTAAAACTCAGCCGTCTGCCTTTTTTCAGGCTCTGTGGTTGGATGCAGACGAGGAAGGTGTGAAGGCAGCAGAGGGAGCGGGGATGAAGGCCGTCCTGGTGGAAGATCTGGGCCACGCTCTGGAAGAACTGGCCGACTTCACTGGAGTTCAGGTGTGGACCAGAACAATTTGACACTTTCAGCGGGAGGAAAAACAAAGACTGGACACTGGACACAAGAACTAAATGAAAAAAAAAGTCATTTGTGTGGTTTTATTTATCTCCAAAATGTCCTGCAGGAGCTGAATCAGGCTGAAATAAGAGCATGAACTGCAGGTTTATCTTCACACAGGTTTCAGATCATTTTCTGTTGGGCAACTTAAAGTGTGAACACATAAAAGACACGAGGCTGTCCTGCTCTATTGACAGTGACCTGACCAGCTCCTTCACGTATTGAAGTTGACCGACACGATTGCTTGATGAACTTACTTGTCTTCCACTGTGTAAATTCTCCATCTTGTACTTCACGTTTCATTTTGCTAACCTGAGTCTGGACAGCCTCGCAGCTTTCCCACATTCACTCATTTAGCTTTTGTTCTATTAGCAATGGGTTTACACCCCCCAGACTGGGAACCACTGTCCCCCAAAACAACATCATTTGAGGTAAAGAGAAATTGGCTGCCAGTGCATAGAAGCTCAAATTGGAACGAGGTGGAGAGGAAAGGTCATGTTGTCACCTAAATCAAAGGGCTTATCCTCAGACAGCTGTGCTGACATTAGCATGGTAACACACACTTATCTATGTGTTCCAGGCTGTTGGAGCAGAGAGTCCTCCACCGTCCTGCAGGCCGGATGAAGTGTCTCATGGATACGTCACCATCAGGGTAATGATCGGCATCAGTGTCAACACATACGTCTCTACCTGGCATCTGTTTAGGAAATGATGGAAGAAAGACGCAGTGGAAATGTAGTTTTCTTCTCCTCTCTGTGTGTGTGTCAGCCTGGTGTGAGGACTCATTATGTCGAGATGGGCTCAGGTCCACCGGTTCTGCTGTGTCACGGCTTCCCTGAGAGCTGGTACTCCTGGAGGTACCAGGTAACGTGTCAAACAGGGTTTCATCTGCACTTGCTGTGCAGATATATATGTGTATATATATATTACTGCTGAAAGCAAGCACATGCAAGGTTCATGCTTCCAGTTTCCGGTGTGTTTTTCTGCCTGAACACCGTGTCCTCTCCCTGGTAGATCCCAGCTGTGGCAGCAGCAGGGTTCAGGGTGCTGGCTCTGGACATGAAGGGGTATGGAGAGTCCACAGCGCCCCCAGGTCCAAGCTCAACCTTAAACTTCTACAGCAGTAAAATGCAACACATGCAGTAGTAATAATAATCCAGAAACAGCAGATAGAAAAGGAAAACACTGACAGGGAACATTTTACTGCAAACTTTACAAATTCCATATTTTGAAGGTTCATACTGCACATCAGGATCTGTAATCTGACCTCATTAACTGTCGTTTTCCCACTGACAGACACAGAGGAATATTCTCAGGAGCAGCTTTGCAAGGTACAAACTCACCAACAAACACACTCGCTCATCAGTTCATTCAACACAGTTAGACAAATACTTTAAGAAACATAAAACTCTACTGATCGTTAAGTCTAGTCCCAAAGGCATGCCGTAGTTTTTAGGTTAATTAATGTAGTTTTAATTATTCTTAATTGACTCTTTAATGGTTCGCTGTGATGTCTAGTTGAATAATTGTCGTATTTAACCAGATTTATCCGTCTCTCCAGTGTTATTGTGTTATTGTAACCTCCACACTAACAGTAATGCAACTGATTTTGCAACTTTTCTTTTTTTTCCTCCAGGATTTAATCACATTTATGGACAAAATGGTGAGTAACAACACATTACACACACGCTTACCTCAGCGGCAGACAAAAGAGTGTTAATGAGAGTATAATTAGTCCAGGAACAGTTTCTCTGTATTTCACTGCAATTTGAAAGTAAACGTGCAGAGACTTAAATATCTCCTCCAGGCGATACCACAGGTCACCCTGGTGGGTCACGACTGGGGCGGCATGCTGGTCTGGACCATGGCCCAGTGTTATCCCGAGAGAGTCAGGTGAACACACACACACACACACTCACACACACAGATTCAGTGATGCTCCCCAGATACTTGTGTTAAAATGTGTGTGTGTGTGTGAAGGGCTGCAGCGTCTCTGAACACTCCTCTGTTCCCCGCCGATCCTTCTGTTGCTCCTGCAGAGAAACTCAAGGCTGTTCCCATATTTGACTACCAGCTCTACTTCCAGAAACCTGTAAGTCTGTCTGCAGCATGCTAACACGCTAACACAGGTGAGATTTTTGGACCATTTTAGATCTGACCAACTAGTTTATTTAATCTGAACACTAACAGAAATGTAAAAAAGGAACATTTGTTCTCTAAATCAACAAATAACTGAAACGTTCCTTCAAGTATTTCTTGTTTCTTTGTGCACATGACAATAAAGCATCTTAAATTGTGTGTGTGTGTTGCAGGGTGTAGCTGAGGCCGAGCTGGAGGAAGACTTGGAGAGAACGTTCAAGATTTTCTTTTTCAGCAGTGGTGAAGCAGTGAGTAGACACACACACAGGTAGAAAAACCACCTTCATGTCACATAATAAATGCTGCGTTTGTGTTTGTCGGTCAGGCGCAGCGTCCCGCTCTCAGCACTGCAGGAGTCTGTGCTCGAGGTGAGACTCCACCCTGAAGCTTTTACAGAGCTCATTAAAAGCAGCAGTGAACACTGACACGTCCTGTTACAGGTGGTCTGTTTGTGGGTCTGCCGGACCAGATTCCCAGGAGCTCCATGCTGACGGAGGCCGACCTGCAGTACTACGTCAGCCAGTACAAAGAGCGAGGCTTCAGGTGGCACACAGTTAACAGATAAAACTCATCTCTCAACTATCTCAAAACTTCTTGCGTAACATTTCTAGCGGGGAAGAGCTCGCTGTGGCAGGAAATGCTGGTTTAAGACTTTTGTGTTGCCTGTTTGATCAGTGCCTGCGAGACTGTGTGCAGGGGATGACTGGTTCTCTTATTGATTACTAAGGTATAGTCACTGTGATGGATAACCGATAACGTAGAGACAACTTTGAATAAAGATTGAAATAAAGGTGATATCAAAAAACTCTAAATATGCAATATTTATATTTAACACATTGTCTGTGCTTTAGTAGATATTATTCTCATATTCGGTAGCATCCATAATACATGCTGCCCTTTTTGTTTTTAAAGCTCACACAATAAGTTGATTAACAGACAAATGGTGTGTTTGTTTAGTAATTGTGAGAATTTGCTGCTTTTCTTTGTCTTTTGTGACCGTAACCTGAATATTTTTGAGGTTTTTGAGTCTTTTCTGACGCATTTTAAGCAGAAATTCATGGAATAATTGAGAAAATAATCATCAGCCTCGCCACAGTTTATATAACACATGCCAAACCAAGGAACTGTTGTGAAGCTGATAACTTAATAAATAATTATCACTTGAAAAGATCATCAAACAGATTCAATACTGGTG
This sequence comes from Macquaria australasica, assembly GCA_005408345.1. Classification (NCBI taxonomy): domain Eukaryota; kingdom Metazoa; phylum Chordata; class Actinopteri; order Centrarchiformes; family Percichthyidae; genus Macquaria; species Macquaria australasica. Next base: position 251,072 of record SEMN01000361.1, on the reverse strand, counting down.
TCGTGTTTCGTTTCACAGGAGACAGCTGAACTGGTATCGTAACGGGGAGGCGAACTGGAGGTGGATGTGTTCTCGCCCCGCTGGAAAGGTTCGTTACAGAGCACCACGCCTGAAACAAACATTAAAACAAAAAGCCACAGATGCACTAAAAGTGGGTTTCTACTCATCCTGGGAAAACCTGGAATTCTGTGAAGCAATTCTCCAGTCACATAAACATCCTGGAAAATGGTGAATTAGCCCCAAACGTCATGGAAACAATGATTTGTCCTGGGGAAAGTTTTAATGCCCACACTGACTTTTCCTGTTGTTAGAGTTTTAATGTGCATCTAAATGAAATGATAAAGAGTTCCTGCAGCTGCAGCTTTTAGTGGTTTGGGCAAAGTGCATTTTTTAAACCTGCATCCTATAAAAAAGTGACTTTCCTATTTATTGTAACATCACTATATTCTTCAGATAACTGCAGTATTGCTGCGATATCATTTAAGTCAGATTTTTCAGGTTTAAAGGAGGAGTCTGGTGTTTTTCTATATTTTCTTCAGTCATCAACAAACCCCAAGAAAAGAACCGACAGCCTGTCAGTCCGTCTCTCAGCACTGTCTGACTTCCTGTCTGTGGCTCTCAGCTCCGAGCTCATTGGTTCCTACTGAAATATGTCACCTGTGTGTGTGTGTGTGTGTGTGTGTGTGTGTGTGTGTGTGTGTGTGTGTGTGTGTGTGTGTGTGTGTGTGTGTGTGTGTGTGTTAGCTGCTGATGCCGGCGCTGATGGTGACGGCAGGTAAAGACCAGGTTCTGCTGCCGGCCTTCTCCAAGGGGATGGAGGACTTGGTGAGGAAGAACAGCAGTGTGATAATCGATCAGTCCCTCCTGAAGACAGACTGTGATTATAGATTATTGGAAATCAATCCGATGTCTCTGTTTATGAACGGCAGATCCCGAACCTGAGGAGAGGACACATCGAGGAGTGTGGACACTGGACTCAGATGGAAAGGCCGGCCGAGACTAACAGCATCCTGATCTCATGGCTTACCGAGACACACAAGAAGGATGGAGGCGTTACCATGGCACCCAAACTGTGAGGAGGGAAGGAGGGAAGGAGCCTTTGTGTCTGATTTGAGCAAAATAAAAAGTGCATCTCGTGTCATCATCATCTCATGTTTGTGTCAAGAACTGAAACAATCGATTATTATATTAAAGAGAGTTAAAGATGGATTAGATTGATCGGCAAACAAAGGTTTATTTAAGTTGAAGCAGAACGATGTGACAGAACTTCAACTATTATTTATTACAAAGAGAAAAAACTAAATAGACCCCAAGAACAAATCATGATATAATAAGAAGAGAGAGATGATAAAATGATGATTAAAATGAGTTCAAAAATGATCAATGACACAAAAAAATCCTTTGGGTTAAAAACATTTGGATTAAAGATGCAACATACATGCAAAAATACACAACAACATAAAATAAAGTCCCGAGGACACAGAGGTGGATATTTCTTTCTACTGTAATTTGTGAAATCTTTTACTCATGATGAGTGTTCTGTGATTTCAAGAATAAAGTCATAATGTTAAAAATAATGACAATAAAGTTGTAAGTCGTGATATCAGCTCTACAGAGAATCTAATTTCAGTAAAACCACAAGATTCTCTTGTAAAATCATGACTTTATTCTTGTAAAAATAATTTATTATGAATTTTGTAATATACGGTACAACTTTGGTCTCAAAATACTTTATTCTCGAAATTCATTCACTTTTTCCTGTAAATAAAATTCTGCATTAACAAACACAAGTATCTAATCTACCCAATCCAAACTGTTTTATTCTACATATATGCAAACCTTCTCTAAACCTCCTTCTGGACAGCAGGAGGACGGTGTCGCCCTCCGGTGGTTGAGATGAGAACTGAACGTAAAGCTCTTTTCACAGTTTTTTCTCCTCAAACAGCTTCTTCCAGGCCGGCATGATGTGTTTATAAATCCTCTCTATCTGTAACACACACACACACACACACCTCAGTTTTATATAACTGCATTTAATCTTAAATTTAAACTCTTCTCTTTAGATGGTTTCATTTGATCAGTTTTTAGAGGCCAGAAGAAGAAAAAGCCTCCAAGGAAACAACTAGAGACTTTGTCACAAACACACTCTGAAACCCTGAGAGGGTTAACCAGCTCACTGAGCACCTCACCTGCCTGCTTACTCAGGTGTTTATGCAGTTAAATGCTTCTGAAAATGACACCTAACATATGTGACAGCCAGAGTAGTCCCAAACTGTCCTGGAGCTCGGACCAGATAGTTATCAGTATAATGAGCCCCTCCGCCCACCGACCTGTTCAGACTTCTTGACTCCGTATCTGAGGAGCGTCGCCTGGTGCTCGCTGTTGTGAAACAGGATGTCGAACGTCACCTCGCGTCCCATCAAGTCGTCGATGGCCGGCTTTACCACGCTGTGGAAGTCTCTGGCCGAGTACGAGTCGTCCAACATGTTGGTGACCTGCGACACGCCCAAGACCACAAAGACCGGTTGGTGTTCATCACAATAACTCGGGATGTTTTATGAGACCGTTGTCTGTGTGACTTACCTTGTATTTTTTCCCCAGCAGCTCCAGTGGATCCAGTTTGACCTCTGACCTCAGGGCTCGGCCAAACAGCGGCAGCTTGGAGTCTGAATCTGACAAACAAACACATCAGTGTTTGAAAAATGACAGAAAGTGCTGGTGGAGCTGAATTAGACAGAAATCTGCATCTCATCAAGTCTTCAGTGCCATCTCTAGAGAATGAGCTGGTTTCTTCTTCCAACGTTCTCGCTGCTCTGGCAGGTTCTTGCTCTGGTTTCAAGAGAAGAAGGACTCTGACACAGAAGGACGACACCAACCTCGACATGTCAGGTGAGCAACGTAGGGAACGCCGTCCCTCTCTCCGTAGTACACCGCGAAATGAGAGAAGTATTTGTTCCTGGGATACTCCACGATGTCCCCCGGGAACAACTTGGGGTTGGAATGTTTCTGCAGAGGTAACGGACAGAAATGACCATGTGATCAAAAAGCACGTTGTAGTTTAGTCAGAAATATCTTGTCCATTTTTCCCTGGTTTGTGCAGGACAACTGATCTACCAGCAGGGTTGTGCTTATTAGCATCATTTCCGGACATATTTCTTAGAAAGTGAATTATTGTGTCATGTAAACAAACCCCCAAAAACACATGAAACAGTTTCTGATTATATTCTGACACACTGGAGCTGAGGCCCAAAATATGCAGGTCATGACCCCAGTGTCCTTCGTGTTGGCTCTGCTTAGAACTTATGTATATTTGACAGTATTCACCGTCGTGCCAGAGAGCGGTGGGTTTCTCTTTTATTTAACCACAAGAAAAGCTGAAGCCAGCTGAGCAGGAAGCCACAACATGAAATACAAATATTCATTTTGTGTCACACATCGTTTCTTTTTTAAATGTAAATCTGCCTCGATTTCTTTCATACTGCTGCAAAACAAAACAGAAGAGCCACAAACCTTTATTAAAGACCAATATATGCACACCAAGCCATCAGGTCTGCAGTTAGAAATGTTAGTGAGTCGTTAGTAAAGTCTAATGGATCGAACTTCAACTGTGCCGTTAACAAAGTCAGTTAACAGCAGTTAACTCGTTGTTCTGTGAAGAAAGTACATTTTAACCACATCACAGAAAGGTTATTTTTAAATTTGAGTCTATTTTAAATTCTCTGGTCTATTTAGTATTGACGTCTTATTGTAACAGTGGTGTTAACGTCTTTATGAAAGGTCAATAAATAAGTAAAAGCTAACGCCATGCCAGCAGCTCTGTGAAGCTCTACTTCTACATCTGCATGCCAACATGCTGATGTTTAGCAGGTGTAATGTTGACCAGCATGCTCACATTTGCTAATCAGAACTGCGTACAGCTGAGGCTGATGGGAACGCCGTTAGTGTTGCAGGTATCTGGTCATAAAAAGTGAAACTAATTATTCAGGATCACCAGAGTCACCAGGATTCATCCTCTGGGGAACAAAATATCACGTCAATCCATCAGACAGGTGTTCTGGCGTGGCTCTAAAAACTCCTCCTGCGTAGCTTTAAGAGGAAATTAAAAACTCTTTAGAGGCAGAGGAGACGTTTTTAGAGACATTAAACTGACCGTGTGGGACACCAAAGACAGTTCTGAAGAAAGATATTAAAGCTGCTGCTTCTGTCACTTTCCATCAATATCTGAGTGCATTTGTGGAAAGCTGGACCCTGGACAAGACTAAAGAGGGCACAGGAAGTCACAGGGCCTTTCTGTGAAACGCCTCATTCTTCAAAATCAAAACGACAATCAAAGGATCTTTGCTTTTACATCTTGGCAACCCAAATCCTGAGCTACAAAGCATTAGTAAATGATTTATTTCACCCGTTAATGAAGCCTAAACACTCTGACATTTAAAATAAGAACAGTTTCTGCACTGATGTCGGTGACAAGAGCTCAACCTTCAAATAAAAGAAGAAATCGTTTTAAAAGGTTGCACTCACCAGGCCCATGGGTTAAGATATTTACTGTCGCCGTCTCCGGTCGCTTCTGAAGTGAAATCCACAACACACACAGGAACCCCATCTGCTTTACATAGATCACCAGTCTGTCACAGTCACAGTAGACTGACCTTCCTCCCATCACCCTCACATATATTCAGAGCTCATTTGCTTCCGTTATATTTTGTGTTGTAGTGCTTCTAAGCTTCACCTCAGGTGTGTTTTTGTGGGTGGGGGTGATTTCTGGGGAACATTTCTGCGGTTTTTACACCAGATGATTCATCGGGCAGCGCCGCGGGTCCCTCGGTGTCCTCGACCCTCCACCTCTGGGCGTGTGGAGCAGGTGTTTCCTAAACAGAGAGCGAGAAAGAGGAAGCAGCTTCAAGGCAGCTTCAGTCAGACGTGTTTTATTGGAGAGATGAAGGCACTGTGAACAACAAACCTGGGATGACAACACACCTTTTTATTTCCGTTTGTGTGCAGGTCGAACAGACAGAAACACAAAAAGGATCATTAGTGAGCTTCAGAGGCGCTGGTAAAACAGGCTTCCAGTCTTTATGCTAAGCTAGGCTAACCACATCCTGGCTTAAGACTTTCTCAAATGAGCATATTTCCAAAAATGTTGAACTGTTCCCCTGAAACAGTCACTTTGCACCCTGGATCTCTGGGGGAGCAGCCAGGTTATACATTTCACCTTCAGACGATAAATTCACAGTTTTGATTTTAAATGAGGCGGAGCTGCTCTCTGAGCCCGGACTCATCAATGAATTCATGTTAAAGGTTTGGTCTGAGCCCAACACGAGCTCAACATTTACTAAAAAAAATACTCAAACTGAAATAAATACCAGGCTTTTCAGTGTTTGAGGGAACATTTCATGATTTAATAAAGTGAGAGTTCTTTAATGACTAAATATTTTTCTGTTCTTCCCTGAATTGTTGCTGTCTGAGAGGTAAACAGGCTGATTTTTACTAAGTCTGAAACCAGCAACAACATCCTCTGAGTTACTAACAGAGATCATCACAAGTGTAGGAGGGTCCTTGTCTGGAATAAATTAATTCCAGGATATTTCAGGATCTAGATCTAAAACAATTGTGGTGCCAAAACGCACAAAAAAGGCATGAAGTTGCTCCTGAACGTCACGTCAGCATCTGCACTCAGCAGGGCTCCTGTGCATTTCCATTTCAACATCTCCAATCCAAGCAGGGACTCGTTTTCTAATACTCAATATTCAGGAAATGTCCGTGTGGTACATACAACAAAGTATTAGGGCCACGGTTAAGAAAAATAAAGCTCTAATACTTTAGAGCTAAAAGTCCGTTATGTTGTGGGAATACAGTTATAATTTCAGGAGGATGAAGTTTGTTATGTTATGACTTTATTCTCTTACAGCAGTGCTGGACATTTAAAACTTTGTCTGATGCATTTGTGATTTAGCATTTTTATTTACTCCTTCTGTCAGAGCACGAGGCAGCCAGCAAAGGAAAAGTCATATTAATAACCCTTTATCCCAAAATAAACTCTTTATAATATAATATAAACTCTTTAAATCCCTTTTTCAACTTTAAAACCTGCAGTAGCCTGATGAGGACTGAATTACTGTTCTTTTGTTTTGTCCCAAATAATCTATAATAATCATTTTCAGTCGACACAGAAGGTGTGGTAGCGGTTGCTAGGAGCAGTTAGCATTTCTTATGACAGACAGTTTTTATTTTCTTTCATTTTTCTGTCACAACCTTTCACGCACACAGATAGCTAGGTCGCTAGTTAGATTTTTATAGGAAAACGACATCCCGATTCTTAATGCTGCCACAACGCTCTGAGAATCAAGTGAGAGATGTGGGCGCTGATTCAGAGGCTGCACAGGAACCCCACTGAAAACCTGAGCCCAGTCTCTCCTGGATTAAAAAAGAAAAACTTAATGAAATCAACGTAAAGCTTGAGAGATGATGATCCACCCTGCTGTCATGGAAACAAACCACAAACCCGCCCTCAGTTACAAAATATAGATCTATAGAGAAAAAATAAAGCCTTTCAATTCATCAGATCCAGACTGGCTTCATGACACACACACACACACATTAATGCCCCTTGATAAAGTCAGTGCAGCACTACAGTCGTTCAGTCTGTCAAAGGCACCTGAGATTAGCTCCAACCTGAGCTGGAGGTTCACCAGTGTATACAACACACCTGCACACACACAGTGCATCTAACTGTGTTCCTGTCCCTGACTCGGGCTCTCCTGAGTGTCTTTGCCCCAGTGGAGGCCGTTGATTGGTGCGTGTTTGTCCCAGCTGTCCGTGTTGTGTCCGTGCTTCCTCTGGTGGCGTTTGTAGTTGTCCCAGTGGCCCGTGGTGTAGTCGCACTCGGCGCAGGCGTACGGCTTCTCGCCCGTGTGCCGCAGCATGTGCCTCTTCAGGTTCATGCTCTGGTTGCAGGAGTAGCCGCAGACGCTGCAGTGGAACGGCTTGGCGCCCGAGTGGATGCGCTCGTGTCGCCGCAGGTTGGCGAGGTTTCCGCAGGCGTAGCTGCAGGACGGGCACTGGTAGGGCTTCTCGCCCGTATGCACTCGGAGGTGGCGTTTGAGGTTGTCGAGGTGCGAGGAGGTGTAGGGGCAGTGCGGGCAGTGGTGGGGTTTCTCCTCAGAGTGGGTGTGGGCGTGGCGGGCCAGGTGGTTGGGGTAGTGGGACAGGAAGGGGCAGTGAGGGCAGCGGTACAGCTTGGTGCCACGCTGACCCCGCCGGGATCCCCGGGGCGCCGTCGGGCTGCAGGGAGGCCCGGATCGATCTTTGGACAGCAGGTCCAACGAGCAGCGACGACACACCTGAAAATGAAAGCAGAGCACATGGTCAGAGGTGTGAATCCAGCGCAGGAAGTCTCTCTGAACAGAGTCGTCAATAAGCTTTAAGAGCTTATCTACAGGTGATGAACCCTCAGCTCGACTGAACAAAGAGAAGACGAAAAACAGAAACAACGAATCAAGAGGTTTAGGAAGCGTACCTGTCCTCCGTCGCCCTCCCCATCCCCCTCCGCCTTGTCCCCCTCCAGGTCGGCCTCCTCCAGGGTGAGGCCACACACCTGGCAGCACAGGGGGAAGAGGAGGACAGGGAGCGGGGCGGAGGGAGAGCCGAGGCCTCCCAACGTCTGGAGGTAACCCGAGTCCTGGGACACTCGCAGGGTCAGGTCTGACACTACTGCATGAAGAGGACACAGAGAGAGAAAAGCTTTTATACAGGGCTTTCTTCATATGAACTCAGAGAAAAATCAACTGAGTTTGGTCTGATCTTACTTAACCCTGAAAACCTCCACTAAGAACAGTCCTAAAAGTGACAATGTTTTTCCTGATAACAAGAAACTTATCTTCCATCTCAAGCTCAAACTTCCTCCTTTTACTTCTTCTTATATACTCGTCTTTAAATATATAGATTAAAAATCCCTTCTGGTTCTTATTTCCTGTCATGGTTTGTGAAAGACGGTTTATGTCACTGTTTCACTCAGTTATTCTGAATAATTAGCAGCTAAACTGAGGATTCAATATCAAATGTCAACCTCTAAACGTCCCTCGTGATGCAGCTGAGTTCAGCTGAGGTTGATAAACACTCAACCAGAGAGAACTTCTCCTTCTCATTTTTCAAACTCTTTCAGTTTTGACTGGTTGGTTCCTCTTTTCTGCTCAGTGCTTCCAAAATTGAAAAGGTCCCCTGTAGGCTAAAAGAAACTAATGTTTTGCTTGAGGTAAACAATAAAGCAATGAAAACCTCTGTGGTCAGTGCTTCACTCCTGGTGTTTCCATGTTTAATAAATCTGTGTGATCCTGCAGGTGTTTGTTACCTTCTTCAGTTTGAGCGTTGGCTTTTTTCCGTCTCCCTCGTCTTTTCTCCTTCTCCCTCCTCTGCGGCCTCTCCTGCGTGTGCATGCGCTGGTGTCTGCGCAGGTTGCCCAGGGAGCTGCAGGCGTAGCTGCACTGGTGGCAGCGGTACGGCTTCTCCCCGGTGTGGGTGCGGGCGTGGCGCTGCAGGTTGACGAGCTGGGCCGAGGCGTAGGGGCAGACGGGGCAGCGGTACGGCTTCTGGCCATCGTGGGTCCTCATGTGGCGCTTCAGGTGGTTGGAGTAGCGCGAGGTGAAGGCGCACAGCGAGCAGGAGTACAGTTTAGGAGGGATGCCAGCAGCTCCGCCTGTCTTTCCTACACTTCTCCTCTTCCTGTCGGAGCCACCTCTGATGGATCGGTCCACCAGGTCTGACCCCTCCACCTGAGAGGAGTCGATGGAGGCTTCATGCTGGAGCCCTTCCTCACAGGTTAGACAATACAGCTCTGTGCCCAGGTCCAGGCCCACACCTGGAGGAAAATAAATCTCATTTTATATGAGAAAAGATGAGAGGCAACCGAGCACGGTTAGTGCCGGTCAGTGACTAAAAAGTGGGTCCAACAGTTACCTAGATCTAAACCAGCCCCCAGAGGCGTGTCTCCCAGGAGTTCACCACATCCTTTACAGGAGAGGAAAGCTGGGAAGGTGGAGTCTGTTGGTGCTGAAGGGTCGTCCTCAACGCTCAGAGAGAACACCGTCATACCTGAAGAGGGAGAAGAGGAGCAAAGAAAACCTTCACATACGGAGATAAAAAGGCGCTCTGGTGCTTCTTTCTGAGTGGAGACGATTCTGAATCTCTCAATATTTTATATCACAAGAGACGCCAAACCATGAGGAGATTCAGAAAATTAAAAACAGAAATGAAACAGACACTAATTCAGTTATTTGTCCCATATCACGTGTTGTGTTTTATTCAGTAAAAATAAAAAATAAAACACCTTCTTTGTGGTTTTCATTGCCTTTAGATGGTGTTGTGCTTGGATTGCCCCACTGATCTATTTTAGGGCTCCGCTTTCTGAAAAGGTGTGAGTTTGGGTGTGTGTGACCGTAACCCTTTTAATCTTATTGGTAGTATTTCCTGTTTGTTTCCTCTCAAAATAAATGTGCTAATCAGGAAACTCACACTTGATCTCCACTTAAACTAGACTAGACTCCCACGGTTTCCTTTGACTAAGAGACTAAAGATGACTTTAAAATAAGGATGAAGTGGATTCGATACGAGCATCACAGGACTGAGACTAAATCTAAAAAGAGATGACAAAATGAACACTAGCTTTTGGTCGATACCCAGTAGTAGTTAGTCACTTATTTTAATGCCAACATTTGAAAAAAAGAAATTCAACCAGCTTACATAATCAGTTAACAAGCATTTCCAACATGTGACTGCAAGCAATGACACTTTGTGCAAAACATTAGGTTGCAGGTTACATGAGCCCTGCAGATTAAATTGGGATAAAGAAACCCGCTACAGAGCCGTTAATCTGATGTTGTGTCTGGTCCTCGAGGACAAAACGAGCCCTCTGCTTTTCCCAGTGTGGTTAGAAGAAATAAAATCGTCTTCTATTCCGGCCAGTACGGCGTAGACGATGTAGACAGATGGAAACTGAAAATGAGGTATTGTTGATCTGACGCCCTACAGCTGTACAGAAAGTACATTTGATCTTTTATCCCATTGCACCGAGCTTTTATTTTGAAGGTTTGACCAACGGTTGTCGCACACCTGCCAAAATGTCTCAGGAGAAGACAAACCAGTCAGTCAAAACATTACAGTTTGTAATTAACTACCTAACATACAATCCAGTGTGTGTGTGTGTGTGTGTGTGTGTGTGTGTGTGTGTGTGTGTGTGTGTGTGTCTGACCGGACTCTCTATCCAGCCCCATGATCTCCGAGTCTCCAAACTCCAGCTCTCCGCTCAGCAGGAAGTCGCTCTCCAGAACCAGGCAGCCCGACTCACACACCACCGCCCCGTCCTCCGACTCCACTGAACACACACACCTCGTGATTACTTGTATAAAACATGTCGAAGCACACTTCCAAACACAAAGCAGGGTGAGAGTGAAGCCAAAAAAAACAAACTGAGCCGTCTGAAGCTCAACAGGAAGCTCCTGCCTCCTGGTTTACATTAAAAGGTCTGGGTGTCATTGGGTGTTTGCTGATAAAAGTCCTAAAACTTTTGTTCAAATTAGCATCAAATAAAACCTTTGGATAAACATGCATCTGCTTTACACAACACATTTTAATTTCCCGGAAAAGAAAATGGAGCTTTGTACACTGCATGTATTACAGAGCAACATGTGCTGTAACTTATATTTAATGTTTCTTTGTCTATTCTTGTAAGCAAGTAAAACAAACTTGCATTTCAAACGGATTAAGAAAGCTACAAACTATAAGCCTGGGATCATGCGAGACTGGCGTTTGGCTGCAGAAACTTTTTAGGTTTGAGAGTAAAAAAGTAAAAGAAACAGGACAGAAGGCAGAGCGATAACCAGGAAAAGTAACAGAGGAAGAAGGACAAGAGTAACGGCGGTGGAGAGGAAGCGAGAGCCTGGAGTGAGGAGACAGGAGCAGACAAATAAAGGAAGTCAGTGAGGAGGAGATAAGGAAACAGGCCGAGTCAGGGAAGCAGAGAGGACACGGCTCTGATGATCCGTGACATTTTCACGCACTTTAAAAAGGCCGTTCTGACTTCGTGATCCAGCTTCGATCCAAAAGCTTGCGAAGAAAGTCAGAACTGTGTTGATAATCAGTGACATCTTAGTGGATTCGTTAGTGAGGAAAAACGCAACGTCCACAGCAAACGTGCCTAAAGTTACAGCAGAAACTGAGTGCACATGCAGCAGGCCAGTAACCAGACTTCTGCCCTTCTCCGACCTTTGTTTGAAGCACACCGAGGTTCCTGAATGAACAGGTGTGTGTGGAGCTGGTCTGTACAAACTCGTGCAACGCCGTGAACTAGTTTTGCAGAAAGACTGTCTGACAGCAGCCTTTACTTATTCTAACCTTCGCCTTACAATGCGAATGTGTCTGACTTTCACAAACGCTTACAGAAGCTACTTTTCGTGGTCAAGAAATTGTCGTTCCCTCAGGAGAAAACAGGTTTCTCCAATCCCAGACCCGGATTACTGAAACCAGGGCTCTCGTATACATGACGTTTAAGAGAAACCTGGTTAGTTGAGTGCATGTAAACACAGGTGATTTATGAGAAGGGCACAGCTGGATGAACCCTGAGACAATGGAGACAAAATTAAGAAACAACAACAAGAAGAAGAAGAATTTCCCAGAGCAGCACTTTCAAGATAAAACGGAGATAAGGGGGAAGGCAACGAGACGGGAGTCAAACAGGAAGCAATGAAAGAAAGAGAGGAAGGAGCAGAGAGGGGGTCAGGTACAGGCCTGCAGAGAGGGGGTCAGGTACAGGCCTGCAGAGAGGGGGTCAGGTACAGGCCTGCAGAGAGGGG